>JBCNJP010010251.1:0-23266 GCA_039602395.1 Deinandra increscens subsp. villosa | reverse complement strand
CCACCAGTGGCGGATCCAGGAAAGAATATCAGGGGTAGCGGGGACTAACGGGGGTTCGGGGCAGCGTCCCCGAAAAATTTTTTTAGGTAGTTAACGGGCTTTTAATCATATTTTTAAGAGACTTTTGATCATAATTTTAAGTAAAAGCCATAAAATTTCTTCCAGGGGTCGCGAAAAATTCGTTTCAGGGGTCGCGAAAAACCGAAAACCTATAAAAAAAAAAATTTACACGTCGGGGTAAAAGTTCAGGGGTAGCGGGCGCTACCCCTGGGCCCTATGTGGGTCCGCCACTGGTGACCACTGATCGGACTAAGTCAGTCCAAATATAAACAATTTACACTTGGAAAACAAGTTTATAGAGCACATTGTACAACTAATTTATTATAGTATACTTACGAGGTTTTAAGACAAGGAAAATTGGTCTCTATTAATCTCAGTTATCACATACTGGTCGATAATAATCTCAGTTTTGATTTTCCTCATAATAATCTCAGCTATAAACATAGTGGCATATATTGATCTGTCGTTAACTAAACACTAACAACATTAGTTTTTAGCTGTCTGGGCATCAAAATAGGATCCTAGGGGCCATTTTTTATAAAACATTTTAATAAGATAAAAAAAATCCATTGTCTGGCGACCAGAATTCGCATTCGTCGCCACAACCCTGATTCGGTCACCAAAGATCATCAAAATAATCATCTTCGTCCATACTGGATTTGACACTCTCGACTTGACTCGCCTATGAACACCATCATGGAGGAAACTCGCCTCTTAGGAAAACCCCCTTGAGTTAGGTTTTGAACTTGACACCTTAATGATTCCAAACCCCGAACCATCATCATCATACCAACTCCATTAGAAAGAACTTGCTTCTTGTTAGGCTTTTCGTAGTGGGAGGTGGTGATGGCGCTATGGCGCCCCCTATAGCGCCCCACCGTAGTGGGGATAGCGCCCATGGCGCCGGAAAGTGAGAGAGGGGGAGGCGTGATGCTGGTAACGCCCAAGCCCCATTTCTCCTAACATGGCGCCCCGGGGGGTGGGAGAGGGGCGTTATAGGGGCGTTATGGGCTCCATGGCGCCTCCATGGAGCCCCACTACGGATAGCCTTATACTTAATTACTCTAAAACAAATAATAATAACAAGCAATATGACCCGCGCGTTGCTACGAGAAACGCACGGGTAATAAAAGAACAATCGATTTATTACAATTTTCAATAACAAAGTAGCGTCACCGGTTATGAGACTGATAGGAACAATAAGAAAATGAAGCACAATTAATTGTGTTCAATCCTTTATTACAATCACTTTTCCTATGGTTTTCATTGTGTTTTTTAATTGTGTTTTGTTGTCTTAATTGTGTTTCATTTATTACAATATGACCGGTGATGCACTGATGCATACATAAGACAATGAAAACCATTGGTCATTTGGCTCAATGGTATTGATGATGAGGGGAAGACTTGGGACTGAGAGGTCATAAGTTCGATCCCTGAGCCTGACAGGTTTTCCACCCGGCCTTTAGAGGAGGTGGTTTTTCCTGGGAATTGGCTCAACTGGTGTGTAAATATTCTTAGTTGAACGTTCCAAAAAAAAAAGACAATGAAACACATTTAAAAGCACAACAAAAACTATAAAAGCAAACGATTAAACACTTATATCAAGTGAATAAAGCCGATGACAACACTTATTCACACAAAAACATCTCAAAAGCTAGGTAAATCACTATGGAACATTGTCTATAGTTGCTCTGTTTCCCACCAATTTGAAGCCCACGAACTACTTACTATCTTAGCTTATTATACTTTTGTAATTATGTTAGTTCATGTATCTTAGATTAACGGTCAAGATGATCATAGAGAAATTAAGGGCTCTCCTTGATTTCTTAGGCACTATATGTAGATTACTTATAACCGATGTTTCATACGCTCTTCCACTTTCATCAAATATTTTCAATATAATGCTGAAGTATTATTCATCTTCATTTGTTCTTACTTGTTTACTTTGCTTTCAGTACGATATTAACTAAAACAGAGAGTCTAGATTGACTTGTTTACGCCTGGTCAATCTCTTAAGTAAAACATCTTTGTGTAAGGTTAAAGTGTGTCTAACGACGATCATACATATGGAATCAATAGCTCTCACTCGTGCCGTCAACTGCCTCCTCTTCACATGCCCAAACCATCTCAATCTTCCCTCCCGAATCTTCTCTGAAATACATGTAACCACAAATTTTTCTCGGAAGACTTCATTTTTAATTTGTCCATTTGTGTGTACCCACTAAACCACTTTACTACTACTAATAATAATGATGATGATGATAACGACGACGATGACGATGATGATAACAACTACAACAACGACCCTTACACACAAGTGCTAAATCTCTCATAAACCATTTTTTGGTTTTATATACCCATAAACCATAATAAGTTTCGTAAACATTCTCATCATACTCGATTTGTTTTAGAAACAATCTTTTTTGTTAGGATACTTTGATTTTATAAACTTTACAGCCTTTATGCTATTCAAAAAGAGGTTGCGGCATAGCTTCTTGTCCAGTTTCCCGTCATTTCGTTGTTAAAGTTGATATTCAAAGTAAAGATGTTACGATTTACAGCTTAAACGAGCTGTTGTTTTAAATTTTATTCAATTAAACTTTAATTTATGTCATATCCCTATTAGTCCAAACTTGCATAAACCCTTGAACTATTTTATAAAACTTTAATTTGGTTTATAAAAAGAATGTTTATAAGCCTTCATAATAAATATAGTCGTTTGAAGTGTTCTTAAAAATTAAATTAAATATACATCATGCATCCTTTTTTTTAGAGGTAAATATGTATTTATATCAAATATATTATTATTTGGGTTTATATTTAGAACCTTTAATTAAGATGACAAAGCTTCTATCAAGTGGTCTACTTCCATATTAACATATGATGCACCCCTTAGATTGACGAGATTGGTTACCAAAGAATGTCTAAATACATTGTGCCACTTGATAAATCGAAGTTTCACTTGACGGCTTGTCCAAGATATCGGTTGATCCAGATTGAACCATCTCATCCATCGTGGTTCTTTTCTTGTCGTGTTTTGTAAATTTGTTCTATTCTTGGATGTGTGAATTATTCTTAAGTTTTTAGATCTAGCATAAGAGTAAATTACACCAGAGGTCCCTTAGGTTTATCCAAATATTGAAAGAGGTCCCTGAAATTTTAAAATTATGGAAAAGGTCCCTAACATTGGTATTGGTGTAACAAGAGAGGTCCTCCGTTAGTTAACCCCCTTAAGTTTCCTTGTTAAATCCACATGTGTAATTAAAGGGAAGGGCAGATAAGTAATTTCCCTCTTCCCTTTAATGAAAATCGATTGAAACAAAAGCCCCCCACCCACCTGCTATTCTCATTTTCCCTTCTCATTACCCTTTAATGAAAATCGATTAAAACATGTGCAAACTAAACCAAATCACTTCTGTTGGAGCTTACCTGTTTACTAAATGGTACCAAATTTAAAAGTAAAAAATCAGATGACTAAGCGGACTAAATGGCACATACATGTTTTGACCTCATATTTCACTTTTAAATGGACTAAACACCAGATTTAAAAATGGATAATATGTTGCCTTTTAATAGTAAAAAATCCAAAACAACCTATTAAAATTTTAAATTTTAAAGCATCCAAAACATGAAATTAGTTACTTGCATATTACCACCATCCAAAACATAAAAAATAACCAAAACAAAATTAACCATGGTAGGCATTACAAGCATCATTGTTTAACATCCTTCTTGCCAATCTTCAACTTGCAGTGTTTTTTACCTTTGCTTTTACTGCCTTCTTGCCTACACCCACTGCCTTCTTCCTAACTTGAACAACCTATTTACCACCATTACACTTCTCAATCAACAATAGATTGTTAGCAACCCTCTTCATTAGATACTCTCTATTGTATTCCAGAACTGAGATGATTGGCTTGTCAATGATACCACATTATCATTAACTTTAAAACAACTTGTATAATATACAAATGATAAAATGGATAAATGTACTGTTAATGTCATCGTTTGAGGACTAGTAAGACAAAATATGCACACAATGTCATTATCATCATTTGATAATACCAATCGATAAAACTAAAATGAAGACAATTCAAGAGCACTCAACTAATCGGTTATGTGATCAATTCTCCACTGTAAAAATTTGTGGCTCGCGGAAAGGGGAAAAAACTAGTTTACCCAATGAAATAGCACATTAAAATGCATCGATTATACCAAAGTATAAAGAACCCACATCAAACTTATCCACTTCAAAGTTGAAATCTTTTGCAAATGTATCTTTCGAAATCGATTATACAATTGAATAAAAACTTACCGTAATCAACTTCATTGACATCTTTTATACGGTACATGATCACCGATTATTGGATGGGAAGAATGGATCAGCAACTAATGGAATAGTACGTGCTCTCCTTTGTGAAGTGGCAATCAGACGCACAAAACAGAAGTTAGGGTTAGGATTATAAAATTAGGAGGTGGAAATTACTAAAAAGCCCATCACGTGATTCTCACATGACACAACTTAACCCTCAAAACTAACGGAGGGACCTCTTTCGTTACACTAATACAAACGGTAGGGACCTTTTTCATAATTTAAAAATTACAGGGACCTCTTTCATTACTTGGGTAAACCTCAGGGACCTCTGGTGTAATTTACTCCTAGCATAAAGACACTACAGTTTTTAGTGGAATAATAACTATAGTTTTCCATTTCATCATTTTATTATTGTGAATTTGTAGGCAAAGTTTGATTTATAGGTGTTGACTTTCAAGCAAAAAAATCATAAAAGTGCCTAATTATATGCTTTTTTTTGTTTGTTTTGTTTGACTAATTTGCACATAAATGCTAACGGGCTCTACTCAAATTACTTTTTCATAATTTTGAAATGGGCTCTCGTGCAGATTAAATACTAAGTTGTTTTTTTTAAAGGCATTTGGTATACTCCTGTGAAATATTGTGTGAAACCCTTTTACGGCCTGGAGATTGATTACTCAGTTTTTTATAATTATATGTACAAGTAGTGGATGTCACCATAACTCATGTAGTTGTCAAACCGTAAACAATTTAGCATCGAGTTTTTCAAGCATAGAATCAACACAAACGGATAATTCTTCTTCAAATCAAATTAAACCTCAAAAATTAAGAAGCTAGAATAATAGCAATAATATTTATAAAAGCTCCTGATTACAAATTAGACATTAAATTTGGAAACTAAATCAATTTTAAACTCTAACAAAATCTCTAAGTTATTTGAAATATAAAAAAGATAACTAATCTATATCTATACTATATAATAAACAAAAACTTTGTTCAGTTGTGCGGTCTGTTAAAAAGTTAAAGATACTCGTGGCATCACCACAACCACTTTCAGATCATTTTTCTGCCCATTCTGCCAGTGTGTTTGGTCAGGCAAAAAAATACACGCGGATCCTCTCTTGATCCGCCCCATTTGCTTATAACCCAATATTCACAAAAAGCCCTAAATTCACGAATCGCATCCAGAGAAGGCGGTTTGAGACAGAATGAATATGCACAGATGGCCAATAAACTTGGGCAAAATCATACTCATAACATCTGGATATGTTAAGGTATATTAATTTGCTTTGACCCATGTACCCCACACTATCAAACATACTCAGACTTTTCTATTTCCACATCTTGTGATTTCGCTTGTGATTAACACATAGTGATGTAATGTTGATAATATCAACTGTGTTCCATGCAGAAAGAAATAAGAATGTTAAATCGTCTACCTTAAAGTCGATCTTTCGATACACAGATAAGATCTCGGATTTAACAAAATGAGAAAGATAAAACAAGTTAAAATTGTATAATTCAATAACAATGAGGTTGGTATTGTGAACACGCAGAGAAAATCCGGTGAATTATACGAAAGACCAAAGAAAATAAAGCAGAACCTCAAATGACAACTATCAGGTCGGTATTGTGAACACACAGAGATAGTCCGACCATTTGAGAAAATAAAAAAAAAATCAAACAAGTTTAAGTTTTTGCAAAATAAACACATGTTTACACAGTGACTTATCATTTTTTTCCACTTATCTTTTGAAATATGCTTCAAGATGTTGTCGACTAAGTCAAGCATTAGTATTTAATGTATATCACATTTGAATACTTTCTAATTTGTCGAGTCTTCCTAGCACATCAAATAATGGTCTTATGGCTTTTTCATCTACTTTATTCACGAGTCAGACACGTAAGCCAATGTTTCTCATTTTTCTATTTTTTATACGTTCTGTATTTTTCATTTTTTTAATCTTTTCCATCGCTTTACTCCCCATAAAATGAAAAACTCTATTTTTGGTTTTTTTTTTTCATTTTACCAAATGCAAAACACAATTTTTTGTATTTTTCAATTTTCTCCCCCTAAACGCTAGACAGATTGTAAAGAAAGAAAATTGATCAACCGACACGGATACCTTTTCAGGTTTAGCTTTGAATTTTAGAAAAATTTCAGTTTGAAATTTGAATCTTTGAATCTTTGAAATTTAAGTTACACAGGAAACTCCACTATCAGCAATCTTGCAATCACCGAAATGTCTTCTTGAACTACCTACACATTGGACAAACATATTTGTTTATAAATGACCCGAAGCGAATTGCTTCTGGTCGGCCAGTGTCTTGATTACACTTTGAAACCAATATAGGTTTCCAGAACATATGTGGTTTATCATTCTTTAATAAACCATCCATTTTTGGTGTGGAGGAACAATCTACATGTTTATGTGTTTTAAAAACCAGAAAAATGTTTGTTTTTAGACTTAAAACTTATATTTTGTGGCTCATCAAACACTCTGCCATTTGAATCCATGAATTTTGCAGTTTTACCAACATAAGGTATTTTTCCAGAAACATTTGGAAAACCAACAGCATTAGGACAATCTGCAGCAATATGTCCTTTCTTTCGATACTGATGGCACAACCGATTAACTATCATCTTTTGTTGTTTTAAACCTTGCATATTAGCACATAAATCATTCGATCCAAAATAATCATAAAAATTATCATAGACCTGGAATCGATGATTATGAACCCATTTTGTTGTTGGGCTTCTTGGAGTGGTATTAGAGCCATTAGAAGAATATATTGGAGACCTTTTTTTCTTGTTCTGTGCACCATTCTCCATTACAAACACTTGAGCTAATTTCTTCTTGTTCTGAGCATCAACATAGTGTAATGGAAACTCCTTGTTAGAAAATATTTGCTCGGAGCCCTTCAACTTATAATATCTTTTCAGAATGAACTTTATTAGCACTGAAAATCTCCTTCTTTACTTTCTGTAAATTGACCTTCTTAAATTTTTGTTGCTTTTGTTTCTTATCACCACTAACTTCATAATTGTCTTTTTTGTTTCCATCAGATTTAGAATCTTCCTTCTCATAACCCAGACCATTTTGATTGTCATTTAACTTGGAAACTTGCTTTCCATGACCATTCACAACTAACCCAGAAAACTCAGATTTCACATCCTTGATTGTATTCTGCTCATAACATATCGTCTCATCAATATATATACGAGTGAAGATTTTTACATGTGATAAAACTGACTTTTCTTGCTCTTAAGATGATGAACCAGAAGTAAACTTTGGAACTTTGCGAGCATCAAACACTTATTAATTTTTCTTCTTCTGAAATTTAAACTTCTGCTTCTTCTCAGATGGTTTATCAGCAAATTCCGAATAATCAGACTTTTCAGTAGATGGTTTCAAATCTTTAGTTGAAGTAGTATTAATTACTGGATGAGGAATTTGATTCAACTCCTCTCCTCTAAAAACTTTCTTGAAATTCTCATCTTTACACAGATAACTTGTGAAGGAGTGCGAATTCTTAAAATTATGTAATTGTCGCTTCAAATCAAGAATTTTAATTTTCACAACTGATATCTGAGACTGAATTTAAGCTAATTCTTTCTGATAAGCAATAAATTTCTCTGAAGTTTTATTTGTAGTAGATTTTTCTCTTCGCATATTGTTATGGGCACTCAAAACATCTTGAGTTATTTTCTCCCACTTCTCCTTGTAAGTCTCTACATTTCTCTTCAAAAGTTTGTTTTCACGAACCAACTCAGCTTTAGCTGCAATCATAATTTCATTATCATTCTGAAAACTTTTAGCTTACACAGCAAGTTCATCACTTTGTACTTGAAGATAATCAAGCTTCTCCTTTGACTTACAAACAAGTTATCAAACTCTCATGCTGGATCTTTTGCTTCATGCTCCCATTTTGCAACATCTTTAACTAACTTTTCATTCTCAGCAAGTAACTTTGAAATTTTTTCTACTAATTCTATGTTTTCTCCTTGCAACTGGACTTCTTTTACAGCCAACTCTTCAGACTGTTGTTTTTACTTTGCCAATTGCTCTTTCAACTTTTCACATTCGTCAATCAACAAACCGTTCTCTTTTAATAAGCCCTGAATCTTTTTGTCTTTTTGTTAACAAAATTCACAAACAGACTCATATCCACTTGTTTCAGAATCAATATCACTAACACAACCATCAATCTGAGCCATCAATCCACAACTTCCAGAAAAATTCTTCAAATCAGAACTTGAATGTGAAACATGAACTTCTGACTTTTCTGGCTATGAATCAGATTCAGTTAAGCATTCATCAAGCTTTATAACTGCATTAAATGCTAATTGATCTCCAAGACGCTTTCCCCGGTCATAAATTCCATCAACTTGAGAAACTAATGCGTTTGGACCTGAATTTTGTGATGATCGACCGTTGTTTCCAGAAGATTTAGATGTTTATTTGATGATTGTGAACATTCTCGGGAAAAATGTCCAAAATTTGAGCACTTAAAGCATTTCACCTTCGACTTAACTAACCCAATCTTGCCTCGAGGATTAAGATCACGTCGTCCTGTTTTCTTGAGAAATCTCTTCACCCTTCTCGTCAACATTGCTAACTGCCAATTAATATCCATATGTTCCAGATTATCCAGATCAATCTGATCATAATCTTCTTCAACTAAATCAGCATTATTCAAACTTCCAGTATTAACACCATGATATGATGATATTAAAGCTGATAACATTGCTAGTTTGTCCCCAGTTGACTTGACAGATGAAACACTTTGACTTTTGAAATCTGGAATGGTAAAGTTGCATCCTTCATAATACACAGAAGATGAATTATTATTCCCATACATTCCACCAGCAATGAAATTAGCAATAGGTGTTAAACCAAGGTTTGATTTAGCCTTTCCACTCATGGTAGCGGAATTTTGACCATAGTATATCTCAGGATTCTGAATTACAACTAGAATCTTGCTCTTTACAAATCGCAGTTTCCCAGTTAATTCTTGAAATGATAAGGTTGAAAATTATTTTTCATGAGTCAGTAGCATAAAATAACTTTCAAACTTACTTAACAAAGCTTCTAAAATCTTTGTTGCAACTCCTCTTCAGTCTTTTTAATATTTACCACATTCATCTCAGTTGTCAAGCGTGCAAACCTTGATGTCAAAGCAGAAACAGTCTCGTCTTAAACATGTCAAAAAATTTCAAATTCAAGATTTAAAACATTTCGTCTAATTTTCTTATAATCCTCATTTCCTTTATCTCGGATGGGTAATGTATCATATAATGTCTTTGCAGTTTTGAAAGCTTAGAATTGATGCATCAACTCTTTCGGTAAAGCCACTGTAATCGTACTGTAGGCTTTCTTTTCCCTATCATAATATTTCTTTTCATCATCATTAAAATCTTTTTGCGCTTTAGGAGTACCATCCTCCATTGGATATTGAAAACCTTCTTTGATTAGAATCCACAAATCGACATTGGTCATGTCAATGAAAGCTTCGAAACGCTTAACCCAATTGTAATAATCTTCTAATTGCAATGATTTAGGCGCTTTCTGACTTGTCCCAAATAATTATCATAATTGAGAGTCATTCGAATCAAATTTTACATTGCTGAAAATGCTTAAATCTCGCTAAACATTTTGAAATTGCTTGATTTGATAATCGATAATACCGATGAAAATCTTCCGAAGCAAAAACGGAGGTCTTAGAAGTGGAATTTGGAGGTCAAAACGGATGACACTAGCTGTAAGGCGAGTAAAAGTATAGATCTCAATGAGACGATCATTTTGGCAGGTAATGGGTCCCTTAACTCAGAATGAAGCTCAAGTTACGTCAGTTTTAGTAAAAAACACAACAATCTGCCCAACGAACCAAACAATCCTCTTCTTCAACGAACCAAACTTGTTAACTTATCAAAGAAAGTCAACGAACCAAATTTTCTCCACCAACAAGCAAAGTCTCACGAACCATATTATATTGACTATGAACCAATGAACCAAAAAGTCAACGGACCAGTGCTTTGTTGAAATAATCGTCGTGAACCAATATGTAACTGCCACGAACCAATACTTGAAGACTAAAGGAACGAACCAAAGAGAAAACTCAACAAACGAACCGAAATATTTGAAGATGAACGAAATGGACCAACTATATTCAACCAGCGAACCAACTGATTTAAATAATGAACTAATAAAATTTGAAGGAACCAATTGGAAATCAACTGATCTTGAAAATTTTTGAAGGATTTATTATGAAACCTAATGCAGATGAGATGAATATGAGACTAGGAACACTCTGAGATCGAATAGAAATCAGAAACACTAAAAATGAAGAATTTTGACTCAAAAACCCACTAGTTTTTTACTCTAATATCTCGAAAATCCAGAAATTGATCAGTAAAGCCACCAAAAGCTCTGATACCAATTGAAAATGCACTGAGCGTGGAATCGTTTACTGATCGGTATGGAAATCGAGATTGATACGAGAAGTAAATAAAGACTTGTTTTAACATAAAGAAGTGTTAAAATCTTGTGATTTTATGTATTTGAGTAAATGGTGAAAGTATCTATAACTTGTCTTATGATGTGTTCGATACATTAGAAACATATGTTAATAAATTACGAACAAGTTTCCGAAAGTCACTTTTGATCCTTAAATTATTTAAGTTCAAAACTGGAGTTTTTGGGACCCGAAAACGCGCTAATTTCCAAATGATTTAATTAAAAATTATGATCAATTAAGCTTCTGGTACATAACAGAAAATAGACTCATTTTTATTAACTAAAATGAACTTTGAAGACCAAAAGTAGAAAATAATATTTTGGAAAGAAACCAGACTAAACTTGTGACTATCGGTAACTCAAAACCCCTAAATTTTACAAGTTGGGCTCCCACAGACAAACTTGGTAATTTAGTAACTAAAATCATATCAAAACAGCCCCATAAACACTTTTCAAGTGTTTAGGAAACTCAAACCGTCATAAAACGAGTCATATACGTGAAAGCGGTAAAACCGACACCTTTACTGGGAAAACTGGCACTCAAAATTATGAAATATAATGACTTATATTTTGAAAATACTATTTCATGAATATATATATATATATTTTTGTGTGTCTAAAAATATTTCATAAAAAAAAGATTAATACCGTGTATCGACGCGCGGTATTAAACAGATATTTTTGAGCATTGATATTTAAACAATTTAAGTATTAATTTTGGAGGTTTAAAACCTTATAAATATTTAATGAATTAAAATATTTGTATATTTCATGTCGTCACATAAAAATAAATATATGTTATTCAATAGATATTTTCGTATCATTTTCCGGGCAAAAAATTCTAAATTATCTTTATTTATTCAAATAATATATTTTTAACCTTAAAAATAATTGATGAAGCAACAAATACCCTTCAATGATTTCCAACGATACAATCGGGTAACTGATGTGCAATAAAATATACATATTTATCAGCCAAATACCCCATGCAAAACGGAATAAAACTTACTAACTATTATAAGAATACAATTGTTTTGTCTTCTTTTTAGTTTTTCAGGTTTATTCAAGCTAAATTCACAAAGGAGCAAGAATTGAAGAAAATCATATTAAAAAGATCAAAACCGTGAAATTTTGGACTTCGACACGGCCCCGTGCCCACCTAGCACGACCCTGTGCCCAGCTCCGAAAGTGTCCTCTTTCAGCACTGACAAGCACGACCCATGCTCCTGACACGACACGGCCCGTGTCCATCTGACACCATCAGCACGACCCCGTCCAACTGACACAGCACGACCCATGCCACTGACGAGCTGAAGACCTCTCTCTTCACTGACCAGCACCGCCCCTTTCCGACCTTCGGACTTGCCTATAAAAGGAAGCTCAAACTTTCATTCCAACTCGCTCAGAGCCTAGCTCACTTCTCCTCCATCTAGTTGTATATCACGTTTTTCTTTTGAGCCATTTGTTTTCATGTTCTTGTGTCTTCTCGTCAAGATTGTAAGAACTTTAACTTTTGTAGTTAATGAAATGCATTTGTCTATGAATCTTTCATTATCTATTAAGCAAATCTTTAAGCCATGATTGGCCAAATTCTTACACTCATTCGGGAATAAACATGTCTTTGGTGGTCTGGTAAACTGTTTTTATACTCTTGCTTTAAGATGGAGCTAATGACTATATAAAAACTCTTTTAATTAAAAGTTTATTATCAATTTCTTTGAACAAGCGTGTGGTCTGCTGTGGTGTATATATAAAATATAACATTATTTTGTGACACCATTTTTTTAGCATCTGAAGCTTTAAAATTTATAAAACCTGATTTACTAGCAACCACTATTTTACCACATTCACGGGCAAGTGCACCCATCGTGGGCAGTATATTAGTGGTAAGTTGAATCGGGGTCGATCAAAGACACAAAGGAAAATGAGGGCTTTTGATACTTCATCATTGTTGACGTCTAACCTGAGCATTCTTCAAGTGAAGATGTTAGTAAAATATGTAAAAATAGTAAAATAAAATATATATTATAAAAAGGTGGGTCTTGATCAACTCAGTCGCAGATAATATCATTTGGGAAACTTATCAATGGTGAAGTTGTTACCCTGGGTTTTATATCTGTTTCCTTAAGATTGATTACTCGCAGAAAGTTGACCGCCTTTCGGCCCACCTGGTCAACCATCATCCAACTGCTAATCGTCTGCGAGGAGTACGAATGCCGAGGGAAGGTGTTGTCAGTAATCAAATGAAGTGGTCTAACGCCACTTAGTCGTAGGCTCCTTGGTCAGGCAACCATTACGCTCGACATGCCGTCATGAACCAGCATGGGAACAACCCTGCGTGCCGGATTATTTTATTATAAAAATGACATTTTTAAGGGACTAAGGCCCGTTTCTTTCGTACACCGCTTTTGCGTATGTACGTCCGGCGTGACCAGAGCTAAGTTCACAAATTCGTACCTTTCGACTTCCGTGAAGTGACAAAATATTACCAACCCTCATTCCCAACCAAATATTTTCAGCCCATACTTGCGTGGTCAGCCGAGTTTGCTTACATAGACATAAGGACCTCGAACGTATCATGTAGCATGGGGTGCAAGTCACCTTTCGGGTCATACATCGTCCCCCGACCGGGCGTCACAAGTCCGGCCTTTGGGATTTTGACTCCCCAAATGTTTTGTGATACGTGAAGCACGCTTGGTTCAGAAAATCAGTAATACACTTTCAATAAAAAGGGTTTTTATAAAGTCATTGGACACACTTTAAAAAAATTATAAAACAGTTTACCAACCCACCAAAGATCCGTTTATTCCCAAACGAGTGTAAGAATTTGACTAACACTTAAAATATTGAGGCTGACAAGTGTTAGTCTAAAGATATGCTTAATAGACAATGAAAGATTCATAGACAAATAACAATTCATTATCATCATAAGTTATAGTTCTTACAATCTTTGACGAGTAGATCAAGAACACTAAAACAATTGGCTCACAACCGAAACTATAGAAACTAGTGGAAGAGAGGGGGAGAAAGTGAGCAACGAGAAGTGAAATCGGCTTCTCCTATTTATAGGCCAGCCAAAGTGGAGCACGGCCCGTGCCTGGCTGGGCACGGGGTGTGTGTGTCAGGCAGCACAGGTCGTGTGGCTTGGAGCACGGTGTGACAATCCGTCTTTTGACGTCTTTCCTAATTTAAATAAACTTAAACTGATATAAATGTCATGGGAACATTTATTTTAACTGTATTAAATGTTGTGTGAACATTTATGTGATTGACATGCGTTGACCATAGCAACTAGGGTTTGTTTAACCATCACTATACGAGCATGCACTTAAGTCTAGAAGCTTGATATTTTATGATTTTATGTAAATCATTCGTTTTGACTTCATGTGAAATTTTTGTCATTTTTGTGAGAATTGAACTTATAATTTTATGTGGTATATTATGTATATATATGCACATGGTTATTATAAAATTTTATGTGACAATTCGTCACGTAACTATACGTAAAGTGTTCTATTATTTTATGTGAGTTTACATGTATCTTTACGATTTTGGATTTATCAATTATTGCGAAACTCAAAATATATATTTATGTATTTATATTCATTATTTCATGTAAAGGAACAAGGTCTATGTTTTTATAAGCGTTATAAGTTAAATATGTTTTGACATACACGCGTATTTTCACTGTTAAAATAATCTCCATTAACCCAGTTGGGATTGTTAACGATTTGTAAATCTCGAGGGCCTAGTTTTGTAAATTTCTAAACCTCCTTTAGTTAAACGAACTTGGAGGTACCGGCGTCGTCATTTCCTAAACTTGAATTCTTTTATTTAAACTTAGAGGGGCTGCTTTTGTCATTTCTACAACCGAACTCCCTTGTGTGTAAAATTCTGAGGACCATTCTTGCCAATATGACAAAGTTAACTTCAAGGCATGAAACCGTCGACTTCATTATGTTTCCGGTAACCGATCGCTTCAACCTCCGATTAAACTCATTATCGGTTACAAAACCAATCAATCACCTCCAATTTTACATGATTCCACTTCATTCATCATTCTAGTAACCACATTGAACATCACTCTCGCTCTCTCAAACATTCTCGTGAAGAACCGCAAGGCACCGGCATCCAACCTCTGGTTAGTATTTTGTGACTGTTACTATTACAACCCAACGATTTCTATCATTGCACATCGCTGCTACATCGTCATCCGCTCGTTATGTGAAGTTCATGCTCAGTCGATCACCGAGAATGTGGAACCGAGGAGCATCTACAGTCGGAGAAAACCGGTGACCGCTCGAACTTATCGTCATCGCTCGCGAGTGTTCTGTTTTCATTCCATCACTAAGGTACAATCTGGAATCAAACCTCAATCACGATTTTGAGTGTTTCTGATATGATTAAATCCGTTTAAGATCCCGTAGTAAGCTTTATATGTCTGTTAATGGCGGTTCGTAGTTTAGGGTTTTTATTTGGAGAAGAAAACACCCGAACCATTGTGCTTATATACCAATTTTGTCGGGTTAAACTCAAATCGATTGGTTTTCCGGGTGGTTAGGGTCATTGGGCTGCGACCTCAGGGTCAGGTGTTCGAACCTGGCTGTCTCCATTTCCTTTTCTTTTTCCTTTCCAGTTTTCTCCAAACCCATTTATGTGTGAAGAAAAACCAGTCCTATTGGATTTGTTAACCAACAAGTGTGGTAGCCCAGTGGTTAGAGTCTTCATGTGCGAACTAGAGGTCACGGGTTCAAACCTTGTGACCCCCATTCGTTTTCTGTTTGTTTTTTAAACAAAATTTGGACTTAGTTAACCCACAACGCACCCACCAATCATTCCCTATGTCACCGTAGGATTTCTCGTAGGCTCGTTATCTTAATCGATATCTCATTGGTTTATATATATTGTTTTTTTATACAAAATTAATATTTGGCTATTTAATGATGATATATAAAAGATTACATATTTGGAAAACATATGAAAACACGTATTTAGGAATATAAAACGAAAGTTTTGGTAACCTTTACATTGGTGTAAAGATATACGTATTTTGCGATTTAAACGTTCTAAGCATTGGGTTTATATTCATATAAATATTCCTAAACACATGGGTACATTTTGGAATACTCGTTTTTGATATAACTATCATTTGGATACGAATATATATTTTCTTAAACGATTCCATGAACCTATATTATAATAAATAATGTACTTTTGTCGACTTCTGTGATCGTTGTGATTTTGGCAATGTGCCAATCTTCGACTCGTTTTGGATTTATTGAACCCTCGTCATGTCATAGTTGACATTATTTGATTTCACTGTTGGTTTAGATTTAGTCGTTTTCAATTGAACACACACTTATGTGTATATGCTCGTTAGGTGTTTGGTAGAGGACACAAGACCTGCTAGTTGCTACTTGCTGTTATTATTATCTGGAATTGCTGTGCACCCAAAGGTGAGTTTCACGGCCCCATTTTACTATTTTAAATCCTGTTGGGGGAGATTAACATGCATGATTTACACAACTGAGATAATTAGACTTATATATATCACTTGAAGTACTTGTAGCACACTGATACAACAAAGTCCTTCCTATGGTACCGTTAGTATTAATGACGATAGCGGGAAATATATTGTAGTACTACTGGGTCTGACAAACCCCACCCGGGTCAGTCGCTCTGGCACGATTGGATATCGAACGGGTGTTATATTCGTCCTAAACACAACAAGGCAAACTGCACAAACTGTAAACAACTGTTAGCTTCGGTGACCATCAACGTGTGAAGTTTCATGTATATAGCCTAGCTAGCTATTTGATATATATTAGTGATTATGCTCTTACAACTTGACTGTTATTGAACAGTCAATCTTAAACTCAACTTGACTATTGTTGAATAGTCAATCATAAACTCAACTTGATTGTTGTTGAACAATCGATCTTAAACTGAACTTGAACTGTCTTTCAACTGATAAACCTGTGAACTCACCAACCTTTGTGTTGACACTTTTTAGCATGTTATTTCTCAGGTTGCGGATGTTCGAGTATCACGAGTACGCATGCATGAGTCTTGAAACACTTTTAATGTCTTTGAACAAGCCACGTCACCTTAGGTGACAAAGATTTTACATAAGTACTTTTGTTGTATTTACGCTTCCGCATTTGTAAAACTATAATTACATATTTTAATAAAAGATGGAACGTTTTTATTAATTATTGGTCCTTTGGTGTAGCTAATGGACGACAATCCTGGTTTGTCACGCTCCCTGCGGCGCGTTATCGCGCGTGGGATTTTTGGGGGTCACGCTCCTTGTTTCATGGTCTTTCTTGCTTGCATGTTGTTGCTGACTTTTAAAGATTTATTTGCATTACGCCATTGGATTGTAACACCCCAAAAGTTAAGGTAATAAATGTATATGTGTTTATATATTTATAGGTGTGTGTTTATGTTATAAACATGTTAAAATGTTAAGTAATGTGTAATTGAAGTTATACCGATAAACTATGAGTTTATCGGGTTAAAATAGTAATAAATACGTGTTTGCATGTTATATAAATGTTATATATGAGTTATATTAGTGATACATGTATACACATGATGATATAGGTGAATACGTAGTTGCGAAGGTATTTGATAGAAAGAAATATAGGCGAAATCGGAATAAGAGTTAGATAAATAATTAAGTTTATCTTATCATTTTGCGTGTCCCGGGACTTAGATAATTATAAGAAAAAGTCTTAGGATATTTAGGAACCTTAGATTCATGTTTTATATAAGTTTGAGGGTTAAAGATGGCATTTGGGAAAGTTCTAGGCTTGTTTGAAAAGCAAAAGAGGAGCTCATGACAAGTGTCATTTTTTTGGTTGATTTGGTGTCATATTCACTTTCCATGTGTCATGTTCACCACCTTTAGGTGTCAAAATTGATGCTTAGTCATCATGCCATGTGTAAGCATCAGGTTAGGAGTGTTTGGCTATAAATAGGCCATAAATACATCCATTTTTCCTTGCTAATTCACCTAAAATCAACCTAAAACCTCTAAGAAACCTCAAGAACACCAAAAACACTCTAGCTTGCATGTTTGAAGATTCAAAGGGAGTTAGGAGCCCATCTTCTGGAATAGATCAACTTAAGGTATGTTTAACATAAGCCTTCAATTAGTTTCATGATTCATAACACTTAGATATGCCTTTTAAGAATAATGCAAGATTAAGGTTCTTGAACATGTTTTGTTAAGATTGGGAGTTCTAGTGGGAATCATGGGTTGAAATTTGGTATGAAGTCTTAGAATAACATGTTTTAAGAAAGCCTTAAGTTAGTTCATGTTTAAAGAAGGGTTGATATGGTTTCACCATGTTGGTTTATCAAGAACAAGTAAACCAAGAACAAGAACATAAACATTGGTGTTTTGATCATAGTATTCCGCCTCCTGGTTGTGATAACACCTATACGGTCGGTCATAATCATCACCAAACTAAAACACAAATATGGGTGATATCTCATAGTAAAACCACCTCCTGGTCGTCATAACGCCTATACAGTCGGTAATGAGAATCACTCATCAAGGGCATAAAGGCTTGGGCAAGGGTAATGATATTCAACAAAAGAACATAATTATATATATATATATGTACTAAGTATATATAAGTTAAAACATGGGTTTTGATAAAGTATTGAATGTACCGAGGTACTCGGATATCTAGAAGTTGGTGCGAACTGGAAGGGTGGCGCCTGTACACTGGGGTTTCTGGCATAGTGACGTTGTCGCATAAATCCCAAATGGGACATGGCATACGCTTCACTGAGCAATCCCGGAGTGAGCGTTTACTTATAGGAATGCACCTCTTCATAAATATCACTAAAAGAATACATTTTCCCATAAGGGGCAAAACGGTTATTTAGACAAATGGATGTTAAACCAACAAGGGATTGGTTTAGGATAAAGGGGTTAGCCTTAATGACCGCTTGTAACATATAGGATGTCTTGCTAGGGACACCACGTTAAAGCAAGTTAGTTTCATGAATGAATAAGACAAGAAACTACTTCGCAACCTAAGGTGAGTTCTATGAGCCCTCTTTTAAATTCTTTAAACGCTTTAAACCGTTTTGGGTTGATATACATAACGTTTTGTGAAAATACTCCCAATTGTTATAATTGCTTGTTATATGTATTGATTGTATGGTGATGATTAGAGGAAAGATAGATTGCCATTTCGATGTTTCTAGTAGAATAGATTAAGGATGGTAATCGAGAAAAGATTGGTGAGTAAGGGGCTTCTGAAACAAGAAGTTAAATAGTGTTTTCCCAATGGTATCAAAACCAAGCGTCAAAGCTAAGCGGCGTCAAAGCCAGAAAGCGTCAAAGCTATATAGTGTCAAAACTAAAAGGACCGTTGCCACACGATGTGTTCGTAAGGCAAATAGAAACACTATTTCCCTAAGATAGCATTTAACATTAGGATACGTTCTTAATGTGAGTCAAGGATGACAAAGCAACAGAAGGTTAGTCTATTCACGAGATTAGGGTATGTGAATATATGTGCTATATGCTTTGTGTTTGATTGTCTAATTGCAGAAATGTGTTTGACAGACCTAAGTGCCTTCGAAAGGTAAAGTTTTCCAAAAACGTAGAACTCACCAGCGTAAGCTGACTTGTTAAATATGTATGTCAGATGAGGCTGGACCATCGGATCGAAAAGGGAAGGCTGAGAAGTGAGCAGGAACTAGGGGGCGTACACTATCAAGACCAGGGTTGTAAAAGTCGGCCGACTCCGACGATTAATCGCCGAGGAATCAGGAGGCGGAAGGGAGCCTTGGGGAGTTTCAAAAATCGGACTAAAAAACGTTGACCAAGTCAACGATCTCAATAAAAGGGGTTTTTTAACCCTCATCGTAAAAAAAGTTGGTAGAATCAACAAGGAAATGAGTTAGGGTTACATTTTACCCTCTGAAGCAACATCGGCGATCTCCTCCGTATCGAAGCTTCTCCGTCGCCCATTGAAAAGCAACTCCGGTGACATCTGAACTGAACACCAATTGAAGCATCAGATTGAAGCTGTGAAGCATCGGAGTAAGCATCGATTCAAGCATTTTAGCAACGATTGAACTGAAGCATCGTACAAGCGCCGATTGAAGCCTCTCTCTGAAATATCTGGTTTGTATTTTGAAGTGTGTTTGTGTGTGTTTATTTTGTCTTCACATATGGTTTCCTTTTTCATTTATTGATATCTCGAAGATGCTGTTGAGTTTTGTTGTTTTCAATTTGTATTTATTGAATGAATAAAGTAGGTAGTGGTTCACGTGATACCTTCTGCTTTTTTTTATTGAAGCAAGCATCAACCTTTTTTACTAAAGCAAAAGCATCTCTGTTGCTTTCATTTTTTATCTATTGAACATAAATTTTACAGTAGTGGGTACATATCATTTTTATTTTGTTTAATTGGTTTTTAATTGTATTGTGAACTTGTAGTTAACTACAATTAATATCAAGGACTCATCCGGAACAAAGGGTCTCTCAAACGATGTTGGTTGGAAGTTTGCAACTTTGCTTGATCCAAATAATAAAGATAGAGTGCACTGCAAGTTGTGTGGTAAGATTATTTCTGGAGGAGTTAATAGAATGAAATTTCACATTTCGGGGATAATAGGAAACGTTAGTCCTTGTCCAAAATCCACAAAAGAAGATCAAGTTCTTTGCCGAAATGCTCTTAACGAAGTCAAAAGTAAAAAGAAGAGTAAAATAGACCATAACAATTCGGTGAGGGCGGAGGTGAATATCGATGGTAATACTTGTGAAACTATTAATCTTGATGAATTGGAGGATTCTTTTGGAGAGTTGAAGCAACCAAAAACTATTGGACCTATTAATAGATTTACAACTCCAATTCCAAGTGATGTTAGCAAGAAGGCAAAGGGAAAACAGAATGATGGTATGAGTGTGTTTAAAAAAGAAAGATTGATTCATTTGAAAGAATATATTTGTAGGTGGGCTTATAAACATGCGATTGCTTTTAATGCCTTAGACAATGATAGCTTCAAGATGCTATTAGAGGCGGCCGGTCAATATGGACCTGGGGCATTACCTCCAACTAGATATGAGTTGGGAGAAACTTACTTAAGAAAAGAGGTGGCGAGAACAAGCTCTTTGTTAAAAAGATATGAAGACGAGTGGAAGTTAATAGGGTGCTCGATTATGACGGATGCATGGTCGGATAGAAAAAGAAGGAGCAACATGAATTTATGTGTGAATTCAAAGTTGGGTACCATTTTTCTTTCTTCTAAAGAATGTTCGAGTGAAGCTCACACAAGCAAACACATATTTGAGTATGTAGAGAGTTGCATTGTACAAGTTGGTCCTGAAAATGTTGTACAAGTTGTGACCGACAATGCTTCGAATAACATGGGAGCGGCGAAGTTATTAAAGGAGAAGTGGCCAACAATCTTTTGGACATCTTGTGCAACACATACCGTGAATCTTATGCTCGAAGGTAATAAGTTTAATTGGTACTTTATTGTCTTTGTTTTATTTGTTGCACTTATATATATATATATATATATATATATATATATATATATATATATATATTATATTTCTTAAAGGTATTGGTGGGATAGAGAAGTATAAAGACACCCTTAATCAAGCAAAGAAGTTAACCGTGTTTATTTATGCCCACCATAAAACATTGGCTTTGATGAGGCAATTTACGAAGAAAAGGGATATTATGAGACCCGGAGTAACGAGATTTGCTTTCGCGTTTCTCACTTTACAAAGTTTGGCGGAAAAAAAGGCCGAACTACGACATATGTTTACTAGTAATGAATGGGATGGTTGTAAGCTATCCGAGTCCGTTAGAGGAAAAGCTTCTTATGCAACGGTTATGAGTCCTACATTTTGGACCGGTGTGACATCTTGCTTAAAAGTTTTTGCACCTTTGGTCAAAGTTCTTCGAATGGTGGATGCGGATTGGAAGCCTTCTATGGGTTTTATATACGGTGAGCTTAGAAGGCAAAAGAAGAAATCAAAGTTGCTTGTGTCCACAAAAAAATATACGAGCCTATTATGAATATCATCTCAAAAAAGATGAAAGGGAGACTTAATACGAGCTTACATATGGCGGCCTACATTTTAAACCCTTATTATCTTTATAACAATTTGGAGGTCGCAAGAGATAATGATGCTATTAAAGGGGTTATGGATGTTGTTGGAACTTTATATCCGAGTGATGGAGCACTACAAAAGAAAATCATTTTGACTGAGTTCCCGATTTACAAGGGTAAACTAGAGAGTTTTGGTCACTTTATTGCAATAAGTGGATGTGAGGTGAACGACGAGAAATATGATCCGGGTAAAGCCTTTTATATTCAATATTTCATATCCTATTATATGTGCTTAATAATATATCTTTATGAAATTATAGGAAATTGGTGGGATATGTTTGGTGTCTCAACCCCTCATTTGAAAGAAATCACTATGAGAATACTTTCTTTAACCTCTAGTTCTTCGGGATGTGAGCGGAATTGGAGCACGTTTGAAGCGGTAAGTTAATTCAAATGTAATGTATGCATTCAAACTTTTATTGATTGATTTAAAAATTGTAGGTGCATACAAAAAAAAGAGAAATAGACTTGAGGCGGCTAAGTTGAACAATCTTGTGTATGTTCAATTTAATGCAAATTTGATCGAGAAAAATAATAAAAGAAAGTCGAGAGGTCGAGAAGTACTTCTAGGAAATGATGCAAGTGAGGCTCAAGAATGGATTGTTGACAGTGATGTGGATGAATTTGAAAATATTTGCTCCGGGAGTAAGTTATGGGTTGATTAATGAAGCCATGGGTGGCGATGAACATTTTGCACCTCGAAAAAGTGCTAGATTGAGAGAACTTTTTGAGGATGAATTCGAGTCGGAGCATGAAGAGGAAGATCAAGAATGTGAGTCCGATGATGGACTTCAAAGGGGTGAACAATACGGACAAAACAATGATGAATCGCATGATCTAAGTGACTAAGTGTTTAGTAATTAATATCTATGTTTAATTATGTTTTTTGGTATGTTTGCTATTTGAATGTTTTAATAGACTTTTGATATGTTTGTCTTTTGAAGAATATTTATGTTTAGTTATATAATTCTATATATATATATATATATATATATATATATATATATAAATTATTATATATAATTTTATATATTTTTATTTTTAAATAAAAATAGTCCGATCCGATTCCTCCCGAGGAATCCTCGAGGAATCCGAGGAATCACTCCAAGGAGGTCGGCCGCCTTGACTCCGACTTCCGACTTCCGCAACCTTGATCAAGACAATGTCAAGCTATCAAGAGAAGACATTTTTGAAGACTGGTATGGAGATATTTTTC
>JBCNJP010010250.1:0-23311 GCA_039602395.1 Deinandra increscens subsp. villosa | reverse complement strand
TAGCTGATGCGTATGATTTGGATATATAAAAATGTGGTCAAGTTTTAAATGGTAAATACCAAGTGACCAAACTACACACCAGGGCAGTGTACCCGTCGTATGCAGTACAGTATTGGTAAGAACAGGATATCAATCCGTGGACGCGATGACAATCTCCCGATACCGAATCGTTGCTAATATCTAACCGATGAAAATGATTTTAAGAACTAACACTATAAACTAAGCAGAAAAACTAAAACAGATAAAAACCGAATAACACGATGGAAAAATCAGTCGGAGAAAAGTATCACCTAGATAAGAATCCTCTAAACCCAATAAGACCCCTAGTTTGACTAATCAATACGATCACTATCCACTAATGATGAATACCAAAATGAAATAGGACTATAGACACATCCTAATCACTAAGGTATCCTAAATGGAGCTCGGATAGAAAAACTATGTAAAAATGCCCAATGGTCTAATCGCTTCGGTCAAAGCGGACTAAACGCACACGTAAAAGGAAACCACAAGAAATGTCTCTCTAAATGGCACCTATCACATGCAATGATTCTGAAATGGATAGCCTAGGATCTAGAAAACTCTAAACACGAATAAGCAAGCTAGAATCTTATGGTCATAAGCACCCTAACTCACTAAACAATGCGTAGCTATTTCCTAGTACATGAAACGAATCGGTCAACTCTATCCCATATAGATGCACACAAAATCAGCCCCAAATCCGTATCATATTATCATGTAGGAGGTCTCCGGATCATGCATTAATCAATAAACTCCAAAAAAGTCAACCGATAAATAATAAGCTAATCAATAATGGTCGTAGTTCTACAATCCACATCAATTAACCCACATAACATGATATAAACAGAAGCTAAACATGCATACAAAGTCATCCAAGGCATCCAAATCAGAATCAAAGAGCAATTTCACAAGATCATGTCAAAAAGTCAAAGTAGAAAGTCAAACTAGGCCTAAATTCATCAAATCCAAGTGATACAATGCACAATCAACCAAGAAACATGTTTAGGAACAATAAAAATTCAATCTTGGGACTGACCATGATGAAGAACAAGATTAAAATACCAAAAACCAAAGCTTGGATGAAGACCCAACCCGTTAGAGCTTCAAATCTTCAAGTTTCGATTTAAAAAGCTTCAATCTTGGCCTCCAATCCTCCCTTGATCTTCAAAAATGTGTTCTAGGGTTTTTAGAACTGATATGGGGTGTTCTCCCCTTGCAAATGACGGCTGGAAATCGTTTTTATATGGAAATATTAGGGCTGAGCGCGTTTTAAAATGATCAGGTGGGTTTTTTTGTGTGAAACTGGGCCTGGCGCAGCCAATATAAAATCCTGATAAACCAGAATTAAATAAACAGCAACTGTTGTCTTGGTGGCTTGTACCCAGCCCTGCGAACCAAGAGGTCAAGGGTTCGATTCCTTTGGCCTCCAGTTTCTCTTTTTTTTTCTTTTTCCTTTTTCTGGCTGGGCAGCATGTTGGGCTGTTCTTCGCTGGGCCTGGACTGTTTCTGCTGGGCTGCTGCCTGCCATTATTTATATTTTTTTTTTCTTTTTCTTTAAACTTCCGTAACTTCTTCATTCGAGCTCCAAATCCGCTTCCGTAAATTGCGTTTTTCTTCTAAAATCATCGCGCACCAACCAAACACCTAAAATTCAATAAATAAACACACCAATAAATATCACATTATAATATTCTCAATTAAAAACTCAATTAAATGTGAAAATTATATATTTCTCAAATATTAATCAAAAACCCAATCTAAATTCAATAATTTGAATATTAAACAATTAAGCACCAATTTTGATAATTTTCATTTAAAAACTTATTTATATGCGGGATTTATTTATTTATTTTATGCAAAAGATCCTACGCATCAAATATCTCCACACTTAAGCTTTGCTTGCCCTCAAGCAAAATCTCATGCAACACTTCCACAAGCCAATCGAAGACGCAACGTCCACCCAACCCAATGCAACTACTCAAGCCTACTTGCATCCCCAAATCTCAAGATTTACACTTTTCAAAAGATTTATAATCCAACAAGCAATTATGACATTTATTTAAAAACATGGAAATGCTTACTAGTTCAACACACACCAAGGTTCAATCAAACAAGCATCATACCCCTCACAATGATCACTCAACTCGGTGAAATTTAATGGATAGACGATTAAGTGGATCGTCGATTTAAGTGGATCACTCAAGACCAAACATGCACTTCATTGTCATAAGCGTGTATCGAAATCGCATCTCCACCAAACAACATAAAACCAAACATAAATCAAGAGGACTTTCACGGGTTGTAATGTTAGGCTAGGGTTTTGGGGATGGAATGGGAATGTGAAAGTGGCTAAGTGCTTAGAAATCCGGAAAAGTCAATAAACAAACTAAAAGAAAAACTATTTACATAAATAACTCCAAGTCGGGTAATTTTGACCCGAACACACAAACTAAGAAAAACTCTAACTTTTTCAGCTTTATCTTAGGTCTATGACCTCCAATAATGAGCTAGAATTTTCTTTTCTTTTTTTTTTGATTTTTTTTTTCTCTTCTTCTCTCTCTTTTTTTTTTTTTTTTTTGCAATCTCATATGAATTCCTAAAATGGAGATTGAGTACTAGGAGAATCACACTTAATCACTATTTTTTTTTTCTTTGAACTAAATATGACTTGATGAAACAAACCAAAATATATACACAAAATCCTAAACTAATCCGGATTCTTCACACTAGGGTTTAAGAACAAAAATAAAGGCTAATCAAAAGGCTAAATGGGTCAAAAAGTGGGAAAATCAAACGAGAAGGGAAAAGGCTCAACGGGCTTTCTAAGGGATAATGTTTTAGGGTAGGAAAAATGATAAGATCAAAGAAAAAGGCTAAATCAAAAGGGTAATCCTAATGCCTCTATCATTTCTATGCCCAATTTTTAGTTCATGATCTCAACGCGTATAAACAACACAAGTTCTAAAACGAAAGCCATGATGGCATAACACTCAACCAAACGAAAGTGAGTAAATAATGTAACATATAATGCAATTTAAGGCTCAAATATCTCACGAAAACGGATGGAAAAGGGCTACCGATATGATGCAAGCAATCAATCCCCCATCCGAGAGTTTCACTAAGTAAAGCATTCCATTTATTGATTTTATTTGAAAAACACTTGCTTGGAAATACTTTTTCAAGATACTCGAAGAAAAGGTTTTGACTAGAAACAAGCATCGTATACACGGGTGAGCAAAACGTCACGAATTACATCAACGGGCCCACTTCCATGTGCAAAAAGACGGGCAAAAATCTCAATTTCAACTAAAAACAGGGGGGATGTGATAAGAAAATTTTAAAAAATCTCCCAATTTTAAGCAATTTCAGTTCAATTGACCCCCATCCCCACACTTAATTCATACATTGTCCCCAATGTACGCTAAAACAGACAAAATAAAGGGGAAAGGGAACTGAAATACTCCCCTGATCACTGTCATGTGCCAGAACTGCCTCCAATATATCCAAAATCCTCAAAGATAAGAAGCAGCTCTCGATGAATCAAGGTATCTGGTGGTCCAATGATAAATCTAGAAAGAAAACACAACTCAAGTGAAAGCAATAAGCGGATCGGGTCTCGACCTCGGGCAAATTTGAGAATTTTTTTAAACGTTTTGAAAAGTGAACAATTGACCAAAAGCGACCGTTTGTTTGTCATTTATGAAGTGAACGATACGTTTTGACCAAAAGTCACATGCCCGATAAACCCTGACACGGACCGTTGATTGTCATTTATGAAGTGACGGTCCGTACCCTCAAAATCACAATTAAATCATGAAAGCACACTTGCGGACCGCGGGAATGGAGATTGAGTACCCACGGTCCACAAATTATGCGTTACCTACAAACCCCGCGAAGCAATACCAAAATGATAAGTCAATGCAATTTCCAACAGTGGCATGCTTTCAAAAACCTGCACAACTTGAAACAAAAACATAAAACGGAACACGAAGAAATAACATAAAACTAATTTAAGAAAACTAACTAAAAGGAAATTAAACTACTAAAAGTTCAAACAAAGCATGAAACAAGCAAAATAAAGTAAATAAGTACTTGGGTTGCCTCCCGAAAGCGCTGAATTTATTTACGAGTCGTCAGCCGGACTCGAACCCGCGGTTAGGTCAACCGGGGTCATGGATGTGACCTCCCTCACTGCCAAAAATGCTCTCATCAGACTCGTGCACACGCCACTCCTCAAATAGGGGCTCAACTCCCATATGTCGATCTCGTAAGTACATGGCGTACACGTCAACCACCCACGGCCTATCACTCCCTGAAGCCTTCAATGTCTTATCAGGCGGCTTTTTCTTCAACCTAACGCTCGCTTCATCCCCACACTTCTTCTTTGGCGGGGCCTGCAATGATATAGTCGACTTGGTAATAACTGAAGGTGGGTCGGGTGGGTGATCTTTAATTCCAATATGATGAACAACGGCCTGGTGATGTTTCTCCTGCTGCTCTTCCCTAAGCTGATCCCTAAGTCTCTCTGGATATGGAATATGAGGGATGTAGGGTCGGGGAACATATTTTTCCACTACTGGTTCCTCGATTCGTGTTGTACTTGCTGGGCTTAGCCTCGGTTGCACCTGCCCAGGAACCTCTATCTCAATCTCCTCATCTATCTCCTCATCACTCTCCTCATCAACTGGCTCAGCACTGAACGTCGATTCTGGATCGGAAGTGGTACTGCCATTCAGGTAAAAGATTGCATTCACGTATTGCTTAGGATATGTCTCTGTGTTTTCTGGCAATCCTCCCGGTTTTCTCTCCGAAATCGATTTGGAAAGTTGACCCATGTTCCTCTCCATATTTTGCATATGAGCTCTCAGGTTTCCTATCTCTTTCGCAACTACAGAAATATCCTGCTCATTTTTCACAAAGCGCATATCATTCTGTTGAGCCACTTTCTGCATGTCAAGAGTTGATTTTTGATGTTGTTGTATCAGCTGCGCCATCGTGTTAGTCAAATTCTTCATGCCCGTATCCTCGATCGGGATCTGTCTACTAACCTCGGGGTTATAGTAACCCTGCTGCCTCGGTGGCGGCATCTGCAGAAATCCTGCGGGATTAGAACTGTTAGGCCTCCACCCCGTATTGTAATTATATGCATTGCTGGGTGGTGGGTGGGCCTGGTCGAACATGAAATCAGACTGCTCGTGGGAATCGGTGCTACCCCCAATACGACAACGTGTAATGTCGTGGGGTCCTGAGCACAGCTCACAATACTTCACCTGCTGCTCCATCACCTGCATTTTGGCTATTTTCTTCGATAACGCCTCGACCTGCATGGATAGAGCTGTAATAGGGTCAACCTGGAGTACTCCTTTCTGTTGGTTCGACTTACTTTGCGTGCTCGGCCACTGATAATCGTTTAAAGCAAGCTCCTCAAGTAAGTCTTGCGCCTCTTCAGGCGTTTTACTACTTAATGTCCCACCAGCTGACGTGTCGACCGTATGTCGTGTGAGTGGATGTAAACCGCTGTAGAAAATCTGTATCTGCTGGTGTAGCTCAATGCCATGTGATGGACATTTTCTCAATAACTCTCTAAATCGCTCCCACGTCACGTATAAACTCTCTGTGTCGTCCTGAAGAAAAGTATATATTTTGTTTCTGAAAATCGCAACCTTCGATGGAGGGAAATACTTTGAGATGAATTTTTGTGTCAAAATAGCCCATGATGTGATAGAACCAGGCGGGAGAGATTGAAGCCACGCCTTCGCTGCACCGCGAAGGGAAAATGAGAATAATCGCAACTGGATTGCCTCTGCGGGGACCCCCTTAAGTTTGAAAGTGTCGCAAATTTCAAGGAAGTTCGCGATGTGGGTCATCGGGTCATCATTAGGTAACCCGTCAAACTGAACATAGTCCATAATCAGAGTGATGACCTGAGGCTGGATCTGGAAGTTATTCACGTCCACCGGCGGACGGATAACACTCGGTAACGTCCTGTTGATGTTGGGACGGGCGTAATCTGCAAGCGTGCGCCTTTGATCTGCAAGCGCGGCCATCGGCACTGGTAATGCGCCCTCCACGTGCCGAAGGTGATGGAAAACTCTTTCTGCCTCGGATAACGGTGAAAATCGGCTCTGGCGGCGACGTATTCGCATAAACAGACAAAAATGCGATAGAAACGACGAAACAGAAAATGAAAAGAAACTAACCTAAAAGTCTAACTAACACGAAAAGGAAACACAGAAACAGAAAAACTAACTAACATCTAAAATACGCAAAGAAAACAGGTAAATAGATAAAACAAACAAGTGGTTAAACTACTAGCTCAGATATTTCTCGGAATCTGACGCGTCCCCGGCAACGGCGCCAAAAACTTGATGCGTAAAATTTGGATATATAAAAATGTGGTCAAGTTTTAAATGGTAAATACCAAGTGACCAAACTACACACCAGGGCAGTGTACCCGTCGTATGCAGTACAGTATTGGTAAGAACAGGATATCAATCCGTGGACGCGATGACAATCTCCCGATACCGAATCGTTGCTAATATCTAACCGATGAAAATGATTTTAAGAACTAACACTATAAACTAAGCAGAAAAACTAAAACAGATAAAAACCGAATAACACGATGGAAAAATCAGTCGGAGAAAAGTATCACCTAGATAAGAATCCTCTAAACCCAATAAGACCCCTAGTTTGACTAATCAATACGATCACTATCCACTAATGATGAATACCAAAATGAAATAGGACTATAGACACATCCTAATCACTAAGGTATCCTAAATGGAGCTCGGATAGAAAAACTATGTAAAAATGCCCAATGGTCTAATCGCTTCGGTCAAAGCGGACTAAACGCACACGTAAAAGGAAACCACAAGAAATGTCTCTCTAAATGGCACCTATCACATGCAATGATTCTGAAATGGATAGCCTAGGATCTAGAAAACTCTAAACACGAATAAGCAAGCTAGAATCTTATGGTCATAAGCACCCTAACTCACTAAACAATGCGTAGCTATTTCCTAGTACATGAAACGAATCGGTCAACTCTATCCCATATAGATGCACACAAAATCAGCCCCAAATCCGTATCATATTATCATGTAGGAGGTCTCCGGATCATGCATTAATCAATAAACTCCAAAAAAGTCAACCGATAAATAATAAGCTAATCAATAATGGTCGTAGTTCTACAATCCACATCAATTAACCCACATAACATGATATAAACAGAAGCTAAACATGCATACAAAGTCATCCAAGGCATCCAAATCAGAATCAAAGAGCAATTTCACAAGATCATGTCAAAAAGTCAAAGTAGAAAGTCAAACTAGGCCTAAATTCATCAAATCCAAGTGATACAATGCACAATCAACCAAGAAACATGTTTAGGAACAATAAAAATTCAATCTTGGGACTGACCATGATGAAGAACAAGATTAAAATACCAAAAACCAAAGCTTGGATGAAGACCCAACCCGTTAGAGCTTCAAATCTTCAAGTTTCGATTTAAAAAGCTTCAATCTTGGCCTCCAATCCTCCCTTGATCTTCAAAAATGTGTTCTAGGGTTTTTAGAACTGATATGGGGTGTTCTCCCCTTGCAAATGACGGCTGGAAATCGTTTTTATATGGAAATATTAGGGCTGAGCGCGTTTTAAAATGATCAGGTGGGTTTTTTTGTGTGAAACTGGGCCTGGCGCAGCCAATATAAAATCCTGATAAACCAGAATTAAATAAACAGCAACTGTTGTCTTGGTGGCTTGTACCCAGCCCTGCGAACCAAGAGGTCAAGGGTTCGATTCCTTTGGCCTCCAGTTTCTCTTTTTTTTTTCTTTTTCCTTTTTCTGGCTGGGCAGCATGTTGGGCTGTTCTTCGCTGGGCCTGGACTGTTTCTGCTGGGCTGCTGCCTGCCATTATTTATATTTTTTTTTTCTTTTTCTTTAAACTTCCGTAACTTCTTCATTCGAGCTCCAAATCCGCTTCCGTAAATTGCGTTTTTCTTCTAAAATCATCGCGCACCAACCAAACACCTAAAATTCAATAAATAAACACACCAATAAATATCACATTATAATATTCTCAATTAAAAACTCAATTAAATGTGAAAATTTATATTTCTCAAATATTAATCAAAAACCCAATCTAAATTCAATAATTTGAATATTAAACAATTAAGCACCAATTTTGATAATTTTCATTTAAAAACTTATTTATATGCGGGATTTATTTATTTATTTTATGCAAAAGATCCTACGCATCACTAGCCAATTGCAAGAATTGCTAGATAAAGGCTTCATCCGACCAAGCCACTCTCCGTGGGGAGCACCCGTGCTATTTGTCAAGAAGAAAGATGGAACTTTTCGGATGTGCATCGACTACCGGGAGCTGAACAAACTGACTGTGAAGAACCGTTACCCGCTTCCTAGGATCGACGATCTGTTTGATCAACTTCAAGGATCGAGCTTCTACTCCAAGATCGATCTAAGATCAGGATACCATCAACTCAGAGTTAGAGATGAAGACGTTTCGAAGACAGCGTTCAGAACACGCTATGGCCATTATGAGTTCCTCGTAATGCCATTTGGTTTGACAAACGCACCTGCAGTGTTCATGGATCTGATGAACCGCGTATGCAAACCCTACCTGGATAAGTTCGTTATCGTGTTCATTGACGACATCCTTATCTAATCCCGTAGTAAGGAAGAACACGAACAACATCTGAGACTTATTCTGGAGTTGTTGAAGAAGGAAGAACTCTACGCGAAATTTTCCAAATGCGACTTTTGGATTCGCGGAGTTCACTTTCTGGGTCATGTGATCAATGATCGAGGAATCCACGTGGATCCCACAAAAATTGAGGCAATCAAGGATTGGAGCACGCCAACGACTCCAACCGAGATTCGACAATTTTTAGGTCTTGCTGGCTATTACCGCCGATTTATCGAGAACTTCTCGAAGATAGCCCGGCCACTCACCGCCCTGACCCAGAAAGATAAGAAATTCATATGGGATGACAAGACTGAAGCAGCATTTCAGTTACTGAAGCAGAAGCTTTGTGATGCCCCGATTCTATCACTACCCGATGGAATCGAAGACTTCGTTGTTTACTGCAATGCCTCGCATCAAGGTTTAGGTTGTGTATTGATGCAACGAGAGAAAGTCATTGCTTACGCATCACGACAACTGAAAATTCACGAGAAGAATTATACCACTCATGACTTGGAACTCGGAGCCGTTGTCTTTGCTCTCAAAATATGGAGGCACTATCTTTATGGTACCCAATGTACCATATTCACCGATCATAAGAGCCTCCAACATATTTTCAATCAGAAGGAACTGAATATGAGACAACGCCGATGGGTGGAACTGCTAAATGACTACGAATGCGAGATTCGTTATCATCCAGGCAAGGCTAACGTTGTAGCCGATGCCTTAAGCAGGAAAGAGCATGCCAAACCTCGCCGCGTCCGAGCATTAGGCATGACCATCCACTCAAACCTGAATTCCCAAGTGCGCGACGCACAAATTGAAGCCCTCAAACCGGAAAACCTAACTGAAGAAGGTTTACGTGGAATGGAGAAACAACTGGAAGAGAAACCTGATGGAACCAAGGTATTCATGGATAGGTTATGGGTACCTGTCTATGGAGGGTTAAGACAATTGATTTTCGATGAAGCCCACAAATCAAGATATTCCATTCATCCCGGATCAGACAAGATGTATCACGGTCTGAAGAAACAATTCTGGTGGCCTAACATGAAAGCCGAGATAGCCACCTATGTCGGCAAATGCTTAACATGTTCAAAGGTCAAAGCCGAATACCAGAAACCTTCCGGATTGTTGACTCAACCAGTAATCCCTGAATGGAAATGGGAAGATATATCCATGGACTTTATCACAAAATTGCCTAAATCCAGATCAGGATATGACGCTATCTGGGTGATAGTCGATCGATTGACGAAGTCAGCACACTTCTTACCGGTCAATGAGAAGGATAAGATGGATAAGCGAGCCAAACTTTACATAAAGGAAGCCGTCTCGCGCCACGGTGTGCCCAAATCCATCATATCCGACCGAGACAGTCGATTCACCGCACACTTCTGGAAATCTCTACAGAAAGCTTTAGGTACTCGACTCGATATGAGTACTGCCTACCATCCGCAGACAGATGGCCAAAGTGAGAGAACGATCCAAACGCTTGAGGATATGCTGAGAGCATGTGTGATAGATTTCGGACCCAAGTGGGACGAGCACCTCCCTCTTGCCGAATTCTCATATAACAACAGTTATCACACCATCATCCAAGCCGCCCCTTTCGAAGCACTTTATGGGAGAAAGTGCAGATCTCCACTCTGCTGGAATGAGATTGGCGACAGTCAGTTGACTGGGCCCGAGCTAATCTTTGAAACGACCGAGTTGATTTTCCGAATCCGAGATCGTCTGAAGGCTGCCAGGGATAGGCAGAAGAGCTACGCCGACAACCGACGCAAACCCTTATCCTTCAAAAAGGGTGAGCGCGTCATGCTAAAGGTGTCACCTTGGAAAGGTGTCATCCGGTTCGGCAAACGAGGAAAGCTCAACCCTCGTTACATTGGTCCCTTTGAAATCACCGAAACCATCGGACCAGTAGCTTACCGTTTGAACTTGCCCGCCGAGCTAAGCAGCGTTCACAATGTCTTTCACGTCTGTAATCTTAAGAAATGCTTATCCGATGAAACGCTCATCGTTCCTCTTGATGAGATTCAAGTGGACGAAACCTTACACTTCATTGAGGAACCCGTGGAGATACTTGACCGAGAAATCAAAAAGCTGAAGCATAGCCGCATCCCCATAGTCAAGGTACGATGGAACTCTAGACGAGGACCAGAGTACACCTGGGAACGCGAGGATCAAATGCGTCAGAAGTATCCACGCCTGTTTGAGAATGTCGCATCCACCAGTAACCAAAGCTGAATTTCGGGACGAAATTCTTTTAACTGGGGGAGAATGTGACAACCGGACCAAAATCAGGTCAACTCTCTCTCCGTTGACTTTTGTTGACTTTTCATTTTGTGATAATTACGTGATTTAATTGTTTAAATTACCTAATTAGCTGTGAATGAATAACCGATTAACTGATATGAAAAATTCGCGTTGAAAAACTGTGAATTATGAATGTTTTATATTATTATTAATGGAATTTTAATAATAAGAAATTAAATATAAAATTTGACATTTTATATTTTATCAAACCGTCGTAAACTGATAAAACGTTTTACGAACTTCAAACAAGTGTTACGTTGTCAAGACTTAGCCAAATTCCAAACCGTTTATCCTATTGGGCCCGGTAAGCCCAATAAGCCCAAAAATGTCCGAATTTATCCGAAAACTTAACCAAATGTTCGTATCAACTAGTCGAGCAAAACCCCGAACCCGAAAACCCGACCCGCGGCCCGATACGAATTGGGCCGAACCGGCCCAAATCCCTCTCCTTTCTCTCCATCGTGGCCCACTCCCACGAACCGGCCCAACCCAAACCCGATTGGGCTTCGGCCCAGTCCCCACTCAAAACGAATGGGCTTCGGCCCATTCTTTCAAATAAAAGCCAATTGGGCTTGGGCCCAACCTCAAACAATATTAATAATTTGTTTAAAGCCCACAATGTTTTATAAAATTTATAAAACTAACTCAATCTTTAACCACTAATATTCTTATAAAACTTGGGCCTACAATGTTTATAAAATAAAAACCACCTTTCAATGGGATAAAATATAGTTGGATTATATTTTAAAAAGTTATGATTTTTATAAACTCCTAAACACCAACTAATTTATAAAAGTGTTAAGACTTTTATAAAACACTTGAGGATTTATAAAAATAATCACCCAACTCTTGGATTAAGCTAGAGAGCTTGTAAGCTTAACAACACACTATAACACATTGGTTAATAACCTTAATCAAGGCTATAAAAGGGAGCTTAGGTTCAAGCATGTTCCCTTGCACCCAACCAAGAGACAACCACCCTCCCTATCTTTCTCCCTAGCCGGCCACCCCCTCCGCCGCTGCCACCACCGTCCGGCCACCGTCCCGCCGCCCAGAGCCGCCGCCGGACCACCTTCACCCGCCGCCGGACCACCGCAAACCACCACCAACCGTCGCCCATCATCACCATCTTTTGTGAGTCTTTTAACTCACTTTTTTCCATCTCTTTTTCACCCTTGAACCCTTCAAGTCTTGACAACCATAAAACACTAACACTTATGTTATAACCTTTTGGAATGCTTGCTTGCAACAACCAACCAAACTCTCTTCTTAATCTCCTTTTCTTCTAAGATTTAAGATGGTGAAACACAATGGTGAAGCCTTATGGATAGTAACCTTGTGCACCTAGATCTAATGAAATCCATGGATTTCAAGTTGGTTGTTTGCAAACCCAAGCCTCTTCATATTAATAAAGTGTAAATTAAATACTTGCATATTGAGTTGATCATCAAAAATCTCTCTTCTTAAACCTCCATTCTTCTTATGATCTTTAAACATTCTCATGGTGTTCTAGGAACTTAAAGTAGCCAAGAGAATGGGGTGAAACACTTGAAGAAATCTATGGAAAGTATTCAAGTGCACCTAAGATCATCATGATCACTCATATGCAAATTTACATAACCTTGAGTTAAAAAGAAAGACTAAATAATATTACTTGTTATTATTTGCTTTTGGTCCTAACACATGTAATGTGTTAGTAGATTTAATTATGTTTCATGTCCTAACATTATTATGTTAGTAGATTGCATTTAAATATATATTTGGTCCCAACACATATATGTTGGTTGATTATTTATTAATTCATGTTATTTATTGAAAATGTTAACTAACAATATAAACCATGTTATATTATGTTAACTTATTACATGAAATTATAATAAACAAATATATAAGCTAAGAATCATGGACTTTAGAAATAAACTTAAATCACTAAAGTAACTAATGATTTATAAAAATGGACAAAAAGAATATATGTTCTTACTAGATTTAGTAAGAAATGAATTTATGACAAATGATTTAATGATTGGACAAAAAGAATAAAAATAAATGCTAGATTTGATAAGGATAATATTTATGTCAAATGATTAATTTGACATAAATACTTGGATTTATTACAAGTTTTAACCTTTCTTGAAACTTGCTAGAAATGGACATTTTTATAAAAAGATTACATTTGAAAATAAATATTTTTATAAAAGGATTTTTATAAAAATAAACCAAGACAAATCATTGGATTAAAATATTTACAAGGACTTTTAATACTCCTTTGATAAACACAAAGTAAACAAAGACGGACTAACGTTCGTCGGAGATTTTTAAATAAAAGTCAAGTTTTATAAATCAAACGTTATAAATCCAAGCGTCGCCAAAAACATTTTTTATCAACGTTTTCTATTAAAATATTTCATGAACTTGAAATATTAACTTACCTTTGAAAATGATTAAACGTTTAAAACTTTAAATGTTTTTCCTAAAGATTTATGTTTTATAAATAAAACAAACATTGATAATTATTTTGACAAATAATTATTTGTAAGGAAACTTAAACTTTGTTTTATTCACTAAAGAATTGTTAATCATAATTATTGAGATAATTATAACTTGCAAGATTAACAAATCGAACAAGTAATTATCTAATTAAAATAATTATTCGAACTTGTGAAAATAATAATAAACATTATTATTTCTTTTTACTCAATGTTCAAGACTTGATTTAATTATTGAAAGATGATTATTTATTTATATTTATTGGACATAAATATAAATAACCATAAATGTATTTAATAAATAAATACAAGTTAACGAGTTTTCAATAATACAAACGGACTTAAAACGTCAAGACTTGACCGGTATCACTTGGGTGACTTATGTTACTCAAATGATCATAGACCTTATGCATATGTTATTTAATTATTTAGGACGTTACGTGCTACCGTCCTTCGCTGCTTAAATTCCGATTATCTGCTAAAACTGTGAGTTTCACGGCCCCTTTTTCCTTTTAACTGTTTTATACTTGGGGGAGAAATCATGAAAACTGATTAAATGCTTTTTACTTAATATTATGGTTTACTTGTTAGCCGTATGACTACTTGTTCCCTTACTGATTGCCCAACTTGGTACATTATCGTTATAAACGTTTGTACAACCGAAAATCCCATCATTAATTGATTTCAATTAGTTCTGTACGAAACGATAGCTAGTGAGTAGATCTATTTGGGTTGACAACCCTACCCTAACTGGTAGCTCCAGTTCTGACTCCGGATTGTCTGGGGGTACACGTCAGTTATTCTGCACTGTTTAACATCTCTGGGCAAGAGATGCCGGGTGGGTAAACCGTTAGTATTTGAAATCAAGGTTCAGGTGAGATCATACAACCACAACAATAAACCCTGATAATATTTAAGTATACCGAAACTGTTTTACAACTGTTTTACAACTGTTTAAACTATCGAGTCCTAAACCTGTGAACCTCACCAACTTTATGTTGACCCGTTTTATATTCATGATTTCTTAGGTAATTGACAAGACTTTCTGAAGACATGCAAATGGGGCTTACAAACGCTATCGGACCTGTCCCTGGAGTCATAGTCCCGACTATCCAACTTAACTGTTTTAAGCTTTTAATAATCGTTTAAGACTTATGTTTTTAAATTGTAAGACATTAATGTTTCCACTACTCTTTTCCGCTGCAATGAAATAGTATTAATGTTTTATGAAGTTTTTAAATTATTAGAAGTGTTCTATGTATCCTCGACTATGATTCCATTCTCGCTCACACCCGAAACCGTTGACCGGGGTGTGACAATTGCTCAGCCCCTTACAGCGTTAACACAGAAAGGCGTCGTTTTTAAGTGGAGTGACAAGCATCAGCAGGCATTTCGATTGCTTAAGCAAAAGCTATGCAGTACACCCATCTTAGCCCTACCAGAAGGAACATATGACTTTGTAGTGTACTGCGATGCGTCTGTCCTAGGTCTCGGTTGCGTGTTGATGCAACACGAGAAAGTTATTGCTTACGCCTGTCGGCAGCTGAAAGTCCACGAGAAAAACTACACCACTCATGATCTAGATTTGGGATATGTCGTCTTCGCACTAAATATTTGGAGGCACTATTTATATGGTACAAAGTGCACAATTTATACGGACCACAATTGCTTGCAGCACATTTTCGACCAGAAAGAACTAAACATGAGGCAGCGTTGCTGGGTCGAGCTATTAAACGATTATGAATGTGCGATAAAGTACCATGATCTGAAGGTAGCTTACTGGTGGCCAAACATGAAAGCAGACATCGCTACCTACGTGAATAAATGCTTGTCGTGTTCCAAGGTTAAGGCAGAATATCAGAAACCATCGGGGTTACTTCAACAACCAATAATTCCCGAGTGGAAGTGGGAACACATATCAATGGACTTTATTACAAAGTTACCAAAGACCCCTAGTGGTTCTGACACTATTTGGGTGATTATTGATCGACTAACAAAGTCCGCGTATTTTCTGGCCATCAAGGAAGAATACAAGACGGAAAAGCTCGCTAAGATTTATGTAAAGGAAATAGTTTCTAGGCACGGGGTGCCAATCTCTATTATCTCGGATCGGGATGCCCGATTTACCTCCCATTTATGGAGATCATTGCATAAAAGGTTGGGTACGCGACTGGATATGAGCTCGGCATACCACCCTCAAACGGATAACCACAGTGAGCAAACTATTCAAACACTTAAATACATGCTGAGAGCATGTGGTATAGATTTTCGGGAACAGTTGGGAGACTCACTTACCACTGGTGGAGTTCTCTTACAACAACAGCTACCACACGAGCATTCAAGCAGCACCATTTGAGGCATTGTACGGAAGAAAGTGCAGATCACCTATCTGCTGGACGGAAGTTGGGGATAGCCAACTCACCGGTCCAGAACCGGTACTCGAGACATCAGAAAGGATCATTCAGATCAGAAACCGGATGAAAGCGGTTAGGTACTGTCAAAAGAGTTACGCATACAAAAGACGAAAACCACTTAAGTTTGAAGTTGGTGACAGGGTTCTTTTAAAAGTGTCACCTTGAAAAGGTGTCATACGCTTTGGCAAACGTGGCAAACTGAACCCATGCTACATTGGACCATTTGAAATTGTCGGCGAAGTTGGTCCAGTGGCGTACGAACTAAACCTACCAGAAAAATTGTGTGGGGTACATAACGTCTTTCATGTGTCAAACCCGAAGAAGTGTTTTTCCGATTAACGTCTAGTAGTACCACTAGACGAGATCCAAGTCGATGAACAGTTGCGCTTTATCGAGGAACCGGTTGAAATCATGGTAACTGAGGTCAAGATGCTCAAACGAAGTAAGATCCCGATAGTTCGAGTTCGTTGGAATTCGAAACGTGGGCCTGAGTTCACGTGGGAACGTGAAGATCAAATGCAAAAGAAATATCCACAACTCTTTGACAACCAAGCAACGACTAGTAGAGGTACGAACTAAAATTTCGGGTCGAAATTTAACAAGGGGATGATGTGGCAACTGAAAAATTTTGTTTTTCTTTGTGTCTAGTGAACGAGCAACGATCTTAATTTTCGGTATTTTTGGACAAACACTAACAATAGCGATTTCAAACATACATACATTCATACATCTAATAGGGTTATTAGATGCGTCGTTGAGTCCACAAACAAGCACACATGCATGAGTCAGTCGGTCCTGATCGTTGATGATTAAATTATAAAAACGCTATCGACGAGCAATGTGCATTACTTGTAGCTCCATGATTTTACGTGTACACGTGTGCTAAATGAGTTTAGGTGATTATAATCTCATGTGGAATTATGTGTACTAAAACTATACGAATCGAGCAAATAAAGTATATGTCAAATTATAATGCAAAACTTTGTTAGGAAGTTAGAGGGACATAAAACCGAGCTTAAGGGACTGGGGGGGGGGGGGGGGTAGTGTATAGCTTTAATTCAAAAAAAATATATATAATAATAAAAATAATAAAAATAATAAAAATTAATTAATTTGAGATATGCCTCAAATTACTGTGATCGATATCCAGTTCCTTTTCCCTAATCTTTTTCCTCTTTGAAACCGCCACATCACCCTTCTTTCTCTCAATTTCGAACGGCAATTCCTTATATCTCGAACTCTCTAACATTCTCGCAAAATCTCAACCCTCTGGCTCTGCCTCTTTTCTCTGATCATCGGATGTGAAGCTGTGCAACTGGAGATCAAAGACCAGGGACTGCTTAGCCGGCGTGACCGAGTAACCGATATCGAGGAGTACCAACTGGAGGTAAGCTTCCTCGACAACGTGTTCTTTCTTTATAATTTCTTTTCTTTGGTCCGAGATGTTGGTTCACGTATTAGTTGGATTCGATCTTTAAGTCGTGTTTTGTCGTAGTATGATTCATGTTTTGGACCCTCGAAAAACATGTTGCGTATTGCTCGCTAAGATTCCGATCGTAATCAGAAAAAAAAAATCATGAATATTCTTGGCTTCGAATAACAGTTATGTGTCCGATTATCGTGGGTGCTACGTGAATTAGTTTGTATGTAAATTGTTATGCTTTTCTGAAACCTGCAACTCGATGTATATATATATATATATATATATATATATATATATATATATATATATATATATAGGGTAGGGATAATATGAAAACTCTCCCCACTATGGAAAACCAAGTAAACCAATTGGGTGGTCAAGATTTAACCACATCTATTAATTTGAGATAGGTTGATAAGGGTAACATGGTCATTTTACTTGTAATCCCACCTGCACAAAAAAAAAAGTTATATCTTCACTCTCTCTCCTCTCTCCCACGACTATTCTTTATTTTTATATCTTAATTTAATTAATTAAATAAATAAAAAGATTTTATAAACTTCAAATCGTCATATCTCACTAAATACTTAACGAAAATAACTTCTGAAAGCGACGTTGGATTCGTCTGGACGAGACGATTCAGGAGCGCACCATTCTTGATAGGTTTTGTTGCGGATTAATTTGATCAATTAATTCAAAAAATGATTCAATAAACTCAAAATGGCCATATCTCACTAAATATTTAACGAAAATAAATTCTGAAAGCGACGTTGGATTCTTCTCGGCGAGACGATTCAAGAGAGCACCATTGTTGATATGTTTCGTTGCGGTTTGCATAAACTTAGTTACATATGTAACCCGGCCCACATCTTATTATGTTAACAAAGGGTTACCTATGTAACCCACAAATTATTCTTTTTTTTAAATAACCTATGTAACTATAATATAGGGTACCTATGTAACCCAAAATATCATTCATATATGTAACACAAATGGGTTACCCATGTATCCCACCAATGAATCTTTTTTTTAAATAACCTATGTAACTATATCAGGTTGCCTATGTAACCCCAAATATCATTCACATATGTAACCAATAGAGGTTACCTATGTAACACGATAGAGGTTATCTATGTAACACGATAGAGGTTACATATGTAATTTAACATCTTGTTCACTGATTGGTTAAAAAAATATGCAACCAATAGAGGTTACCTATGTAACACAAAGGGGTTACCTATGTTATGTAACCAATAGAGGTTATCTATGTAACCCGCATAGGTTACCTATGTAATTCAACATCGGAAAATTTGAAATCGATAAAAACGATAAAGAAACTTGAATCTTATTGTTGCAATAACTTAGTATGATCAAACAAGATGTTAAATTACCTATTGTAACCACGATAGGTTACCTATGTAACCACGATAGGTTACCTATGTAACCACGCTAGGTTACCTATGTAACCATGATAGGTTACCTATGTAACCACGTTAGGTTACCTATGTAACCAATCAGTGAACAAGATGTTGAATTACATAGGTAACCTATGCGGGTTACATAGGTAACCTCTATTGTTTACATATGTGAATGATATCCTGATATAGTTACATAGAGTATTTAAAAAGAAAGATTCATTGGTGGGATACATGGGTAACCCCTTTGTGTTACATTAGTAACCTCTATTGGTTACATATTTTTAAAACCAGATAGTGAATAAGATGTTGAATTACATAGGTAACATTTGCGGGTTACACATTTAACCTCTATTGGTTACATATGTGAATGATATTTGGGGTTACATAGGTAACCTAAGATAGTTACATAGGTTATTTTAAAAAAAAAGATTCATTGGTTCGATACATGGGTACCCCTTTGTGTTACATAGGTAACCTCTATTGGTTACATATTTTTAAGACCAATCAATACACAAGATGTTGAATTACATATGTAACCTCTGTGGGTTACATAGATATTTAATTAATAACTGATTCTTTGACATTGGTTAAGTAAGTAACCAACATGGGTTACCTATGTTATGGATCTGATCTGATCGGTTACCTATTTTTTGATTGACCTCATATGTTACTCATGTAACCTCAAACGGTTACTCATGTAAGCCTATATTTTTCTTAAGTATATGTTTACATAATAAGATGCGGGGTTACATAAATAACTAACTCTATGCATACGCCAACGAAACCTATCAACAATGGTGCTCTTCTGAATCGCCTCGCCGAGACGAATCCAACGCCGCTTTTAGAATTGATTTTCGTTAAGTATTTTGTGAGATATGACCATTTGAAGTTTGTTGAATTATTTTTTGAACTAATTGATTAAATTAATCCGCAAAGAAACCTATCAACAATGGTGCGTTCCTGAATCGTCTCGCCGAGACGAATCCAATACCGCTTTCAGAATTGATTTTCGTTAATTATTTAGTGAGATATGGTCATTTGAAGTTTATTTAATTAGTTTTCAAATTAATTCATTAAATTTTGTGAAAGAAGAAAAGTACATGATATATGGGTCAAAGAAAGAAAGAGAAATGACCTGAAGCTACATGTTCTTTTTGCAGGTGGGGACACTTCATGGTTCAAATTTTGGACTATTCTACCCTTTAGATTTATTAATAAAAGGAAAATGGAATATTATGGCATAAAATTAAAGGAAAAATAGGGGATTAATATGAGCCATTGGATTGATATGATCAATGGTAGATAGGAGGTTTCCTTGGTTTTCCAAAGTGGAAGTGGTTTTCATATTATCCTTCCTCTCTCTCTCTATATATATATATATATGTTATCGTCCAAATCTGTATGCAAAATCTGTGTATTTTGTGTTCGTAGGCAAGAGCTTCGGTTAAGTATTAATAGTGTTGTGTATTGGAGCCTTGAAATATTGAATCGTATGCAAATCGTTAAGGCCGCTCCGGTACATGCCAATTATATTAAACTGTGAAAAAATGGGGAAGATGACACCAAGAACTATGTGGTTAAATATTTATGGAACTGAGTAGATAACTAAATTTTAAAGTGGGCTGGTGGTAAGGTGTCTTTGTGGTTAGTGGAAGGTCGCTAGTTCAAAACCAGCACCCAGCATATTAATTCTTTTTGTTTCTAGTTCCTTTTAACCCTTGCAACCCTCCCATGAAGTCATATAATTTATGTGTTACTTGGTGTTAATGATTAATATGTTATACATCCTTATAAAAGGTGTTACTTTTGAAGCAAAGCATGACACACAAAATATATAACTACACTTCTTGATTCTTATAACTTGCGTATTTATTTTACTAAACAACTTATGATCACCACAACGTATCTTGCATGTTAAAAAAGGATGTAATTCCAAAACCTTAGAAATCGTGTTAATTTAGTTAAATCATTATAGATTACGTGCTTATCTAACACGTGTAAATGGGAAATCATTGCATAAAATATATGATTGGTGTGATAAAATTTATTAACGTGGGTACTTGATTACCATGATTATTTTGAGAAATGTGGTTACCAAGCATGCTTAAACGTAGAAATTGTATATGCTTCTTGTTACCGCTTTAAAACTACTAGGGTGCATGCTAGAAACGATTAACGTGTGCTTGCTTGTTTCTTACTATTTGTATAAACTTGCTATATATGGAAACTTTCCTACATTATAACATTTCCAGAATTGGAAAGTCCAACCAAGCAAACAAACATAACAGTTCACAAGTCACCAACGTGTCGTCAGGGTCGATTGAGTCACTCTCGTTGTTCATACACTATAGTCTTACACAGTTACAAACATATAGGTGATTCGTAGGAATTCATCAACATTCATATAACTTTCTTGCAGAGCTCCCAAAGGTGAGTTCTCTAACATTTTTCTATGAGTTTTACATTTAGAGAAAAGAGCATGCTACAAACAGTTATGGTAATATAATTGTATAGTTGATCACGTATGTGCGAACATATAACACGAATTACAAGTCCTTACATTTCGAACCGTTAGTTTATGAGAAAGCGAGGTAATCTTTGGTAGTACTACTGGGTTTGACAACCCCCCCCCCCCCCCGCGCGTTAGTAGCTCTAACTCGACTGGATGTCAAACGTGTGTAATATTAGCCTAGAAAGTATCATCATCGTCCATGTTAGGCGATGGTGGAAGGCGTTACAAACACAAATAGTCACGCTTCGGTTGCGAACCACATAGTGATAGCATTATTGGCCTTGCTAGCTACAATTAGTATTATGATTACCATGGTACAAACATCTATTATTCTTGCATTGAAATTATAAACTCACCAGCCTTGCGCTGACCCACATAGCATGTCTTTCGCATGTCATTGAGGTACGAGCACGCTAGGATGCATATCACATGACAGTTTAAACATTTTGACTTGCATTCCAACTTTTACGTTTGGGTTCATTTATTTTTCGTGTTTGGTTTGAGGGCACGTGTTTTGCGCAACATTTTACTTACACTTTTCGCTTCCGCATTTCTTAAACTATTTTGGTGTGTTTTTATGGTTTAGTATGACTAATGACTCGGATCCTGGTTTGTCACACGCCTCGCGGTATAAACCCCGCACGTGGAAATTTGAGGGTGTGACATATATATATATATATATATATATATATATATATATATATATATATATATATGTATATATATATATATACATACTAGTTTTTTAATTCCCGTGTGTTACACGGCTGAGTTTAAAAAAAAGTTATAAATACAATCATAATCTATACCAATTATGTATTTTTTATAACTATATAAAAGCTTCTCAGTAATTACAGGTGGGTCAAAGGTTTTACGACAATGGGCATTTAGGCGGTGGGTTTCCTCTAGGATGAATGTGCTACACAGAGGGTCTTGATTACTTGTACGGACTGCAGTCGTAACGTGTCGTGGGTAACATCGTTTGCCATGATTGAGACCCCTGGGTAACCGGATGTTTGAAGTAAAAAAAAATCTAGTCACGGAAAATAACGATTTTGTTTATTATATTGACATGAAATACTTGATAAATTTGAATTTAAACTCAATTAAAGTAAAAGAGGTTGTAAAATTAAATAGAATAAAATATTGTATTAGATGTATAATATTTAATTAAATTATTAATATGAATAAAGTATTATAAACATTATATTAAAGTATTAAAGTATATGCGATAAAATATATCTTCCTACTCTAATAAACAATTACAATCTAGATTCATTCTCAAAAACGTTTTCCCTCCCAAATCTACTCCCTAATAAATTCTTTTTTTGGAAATTATATCATATTTTATAATCATGATATATTTTCATCTATCTATATTTACGGAATCATGACAATCATATATTAATTTACATCTTATTTTTATTTAAAAATAATTTTTAAACTATTATAATTTTCATTTTAAAAAATATTTAGAAACTTATGAAATACCAATAAACACTTATTTATTGTATTTTCAAATATAATTGAGGAAATCATATTTATTATTTAAATTTATGAATACCTAATACTATTTTACAAATTCAAATAGCGTTACGTTGTGAGTGATATTATTTATAGAGAAATTCATAAGCGATACAAATCATGTTCAAAATATATAATATTAAATAGTTTTTCCTACCATATCAAATGAGCCACGTTCATCCAATTTGGACATTTTAGACATCGCGAATAATATAATTGTAAGTTTTCTAATGTATATCAACATAACATTTTTATTGAAAAGATTATAATTTAGATTTTATACTCAACAACTAGAATGTGCTCATTATAATTTTGATAAAACTTTATACTCACTAACTTTCTATATAGACTTAAAGTCTCAAATTTGTTAATTCATAATTCATGTTAGTCGCTATTGAGGATTTGATTGTTTTTTAAACATGATCACATTTATCTTCCATTTTCCAAATATACAAGTAGAGACATGCCCTAAATATTATTTTTTTTTGATAAA
>JBCNJP010010246.1:0-23355 GCA_039602395.1 Deinandra increscens subsp. villosa | reverse complement strand
ACTAAACACACATTATTGGGCCATCATTGGTCCTAAACACAACTTATTGGTTATATAAGACACACCTTACTAGGACTTATTGGTCCCAATCGACCCTCATTGCCCTACTAAACACACCTTATTGGGCCATCATTGGTCCTAAACACAACTTATTGGTTATATACACACCTTAGTGGGACTCATTAGTCCCAACTAAACACACATTATTGGGCCATCATTGGTCCTAAACACAACTTATTGGTTATATACACACCTTACTAGGACTTATTGGTCCTAACCGACCCTCATTGCCCTACTAAACACTCCTTATAGGGCCATCATTGGTCCTAAACACAACTTATTGGTTATATACACACCTTAGTGGGACTCATTAGTCCCAACTAAACACACATTATTGGGCCATCATTGGTCCTAAACACAACTTATTGGTTATATGACACACCTTACTAGGACTTATTGGTCCTAACCGACCCTCATTGCCCTACTAAACACACCTTATTGGGCCATCATTAGTCCAAAACATAACTTATTGGTTATATACACACCTTAGTGGGACTCATTAGTCCCAACTAAACACACCATTATTGGGCCATCATTGGTCCTAAACACAACTTATTGGTTATATACACACCTTACTAGGACTTATTGGTTCTAACCGACCCTCATTGTCCTCACTAAACACACCTTATTGGGCCATCATTGGTCCTAAACATAAATTATTGGTTATATACACACCTTAGTGGGACTCATTAGTCCCAACTAAACACACCATATTGGGCCATAATTGGTCGTAAACACAACTTATTGGTTATATAAACACCTTATTAGGACTCATTGGTGCCAACTAACCCTCATTGTCCCTAAACCCACTTTATTGTGCCATCATTGGTCCTAAACACAACGTATTGGTTATATACACACATTAGTGGGACTCATTGGTCCCAACTAAACACACCTTATTGGGCCATAATTGGTCGTAAACACAACTTATTGGTTATATACACACTTTATTTGGACTCATTGGTCCCAACTGACCCTCATTTCCCTTAAACACAAATTATTGGGCCATCATTGGTCCTAAACACAACTTATTGGTTATATAAGACACACCTTACCAGGACTTATTGGTCCCAACCGACCCTCATTGCCCTACTAAACACTCCTTATAGGGCCATCATTGGTCCTAAACACAACTTATTGGTTATATACACACCTTAGTGGGACTCATTAGTCCCAACTAAACACACATTATTGGGCCATCATTGGTCCTAAACACAACTTATTGGTTATAAACACACCTTACTAGGAATTATTGGTCCTAACCGACCCTCATTGCCCTACTAAACACACCTTATTGGGCCATCATTGGTCCTAAACATAACTTATTGGTTATATACACACCTTAGTGGGACTCATTAGTCCCAACTAAAACACACCATATTGGGCCATAATTGGTCGTAAACACAACTTATTGGTTATATAAACACCTTATTAGGACTCATTGGTGCCAACTAACCCGCATTGTCCCTAAACCCACTTTATTGTGCCATCACTGGTCCTAAACACAACGTATTGGTTATATGCACACATTAGTGGGACTCATTGGTCCCAACTAAACACACCTTATTGGGCCATAATTGGTCGTAAACACAACTTATTGGTTATATACACACTTTATTGGGACTCATTGGTCCCAACTGACCCTCATTTCCCTTAAACATAAATTATTGGGCCATCATTGGTCCTAAACACAACTTATTGGTTATATAAGACACACCTTACCAGGACTTATTGGTCCCAACCGACCCTCATTGCCCTACTAAACACTCCTTATAGGGCCATCATTGGTCCTAAACATAACTTATTGGTTATATACACACCTTAGTGGGACTCATTAGTCCCAACTAAACACACATTATTGGGCCATCATTGGTCCTAAACACAACTTATTGGTTATATACACACCTTACTAGGACTCATTGGTTCTAACCGACCCTCATTGCCCTACTAAACACACCTTATTGGGCCATCATTGGTCCTAAACATAATTTATTGGTTATATACACACCTTAGTGGGACTCATTACTCCCAACTAAACACACCATATTGGGCCATAATTGGTCGTAAACACAACTTATTGGTTATATAAACACCTTATTAGGACTCATTGGTGCCAACTAACCCGCATTGTCCCTAAACCCACTTTATTGTGCCATCACTGGTCCTAAACACAACGTATTGGTTATATGCACACATTAGTGGGACTCATTGGTCCCAACTAAACACACCTTATTGGGCCATAATTGGTCGTAAACACAACTTATTGGTTATATACACACTTTATTGGGACTCATTGGTCCCAACTGACCCTCATTTCCCTTAAACATAAATTATTGGGCCATCATTGGTCCTAAACACAACTTATTGGTTATATAAGACACACCTTACCAGGACTTATTGGTCCCAACCGACCCTCATTGCCCTACTAAACACTCCTTATAGGGCCATCATTGGTCCTAAACATAACTTATTGGTTATATACACACCTTAGTGGGACTCATTAGTCCCAAATAAACACACATTATTGGGCCATCATTAGTCCTAAACAGAACTTATTGGTTATAAACACACCTTACTAGGAATTATTGGTCCTAACCGACCCTCATTGCCCTACTAAACACACCTTATTGGGCCATCATTGGTCCTAAACATAACTTATTGGTTATATACACACCTTAGTGGGACTCATTAGTCCCAAATAAAACACACCATATTGGGCCATAATTGGTCGTAAACACAACTTATTGGTTATATAAACACCTTATTAGGACTCATTGGTGCCAACTAACCCTCATTGTCCCTAAACCCACTTTATTGTTCCATCATTGGTCCTAAACACAACGTATTGGTTATATACAAACATTAGTGGGACTCATTGGTCCCAACTAAACACACCTTATTGGGCCATAATTGGTCGCAAACACAACTTATTAGTTATATACACAATTTATTAGGACTCATTGGTCCCAACTAACCCTCATTTCCCTTAAACACACATTAGTGGGCCATCATTGGTCCTAAACACAACTTATTGGTTATATAAGACACACCTTACTAGGACATATTGGTGCCAACCGACCCTTATTGCCCTATTAAACACACCTTATTGGGCCATCATTGGTCCTAATGACAACTTATTGGTTATATACACACCTTAGTGGGACTCATTAGTCCCAACTAAACACACATTATTGGTCCATCATTGATCCTAAACACAACTTATTGGTTATATAAGACACACCTTACTAGGACTTATTGGTCCCAACCAACCCTCATTGCCCTACTAAACACTCCTTATAGGGCCATCATTGATCCTAAACACAACTTATTGGTTATATACACACCTTAGTGGGACTCATTAGTCCCAACTAAACACACATTATTGGGCCATCATTAGTCCTAAACACAACTTATTGGTTATATACACACCTTACTAGGACACATTGGTTCTAACCGACCCTCATTGCCCTACTAAACACACCTTATTGGGCCATCATTGGTCCTAAACATAATTTATTGGTTATATACACACCTTAGTGGGACTCATTAGTCCCAACTAAACACACCATATTGGGCCATAATTGGTCGTAAACACAACTTATTGGTTATATAAACACCTTATTAGGACTCATTGGTGCCAACTAACCCGCATTGTCCCTAAACCCACTTTATTGTACCATCACTGGTCCTAAACACAACGTATTGGTTATATGCACACATTAGTGGGACTCATTGGTCCCAACTAAACACACCTTATTGGGCCATAATTGGTCGTAAACACAACTTATTGGTTATATACACTTTATTGGGACTCATTGGTCCCAACTGACCCTCATTTCCCTTAAACAAAAATTATTGGGCCATCATTGGTCCTAAACACAATTTATTGTTTATATAAGACACACCTTACTAGGACTTATTGGTCCCAACCGACCCTCATTGCCCTACTAAACACTCCTTATAGGGCCATCATTGGTCCTAAGCACAACTTACTGGTTATAAACACACCTTACTAGGAATTATTGGTCCTAACCGACCCTCACTGCCCTACTAAACACACCTTATTGGGCCATCATTGGTCCTAAACATAACTTATTGGTTATATACACACCTTAGTGGGACTCATTAGTCCCAACTAAACACACCATATTGGGCCATCATTGGTCGTAAACACAACTTATTGGTTATAAACACACCTTACTAGGAATTATTGGTCCTAACCGACCCTCATTGCCCTACTAAACACACATTATTGGGCCATCATTGGTCCTAAACATAACTTATTGGTTATATACACACCTTAGTGGGACTCATTAGTCCCAACTAAACACACCATATTGGGCCATAATTAGTCGTAAACACAACTTATTGGTTATATAAACACCTTATTAGGACTCATTGGTGCCAACTAACCCTCATTGTCCCTAAACCCACTTTATTGTTCCATCATTGGTGCTAAACACAACGTATTGGTTATATAAAAACATTAGTGGGACTCATTGGTCCCAACTAAACACACCTTATTGGGCCATAATTGGTCGTAAACACAACTTATTAGTTATATACACACTTTATTAGGACTCATTGGTCCCAAATAACCCTCATTTCCCTTAAACACACATTATTGGGCCATCATTGGTCCTAAACACAACTTATTGGTTATATAAGACACACCTTACTAGGACATATTGGTGCCAACCGACCATGATTGCCCTATTAAACACACCTTATTGGGCCATCATTGGTCCTAAACACAACTTATTGGTTATATACACACCTTAGTGGGACTCATTAGTCCCAACTAAACACACATTATTGGGCCATCATTGGTCCTAAACACAACTTATTGGTTATATAAGACACACCTTACTAGGAATTATTGGTCCCAACCAACCCTCATTGCCCTACTAAACACTCCTTATAGGGCCATCATTGATCCTAAACACAACTTATTAGTTATATACACACCTTAGTGGGACTCATTAGTCCCAACTAAACACACATTATTGGGCCATCATTGGTCCTAAACACAATTTATTGGTTATATACACACCTTACTAGGACTCATTTGTTCTAACCGACCCTCATTGCCCTACTAAACACACCTTATTGGGCCATCATTGGTCCTAAACATAATTTATTGGTTATATACACAACTTAGTGGGACTCATTAGTCCCTACTAAACACACATTATTGGGCCATCATTGGTTCTAAACACAACTTATTGGTTATATAAGACACACCTTACTAGGACTTATTGGTCCCAATCGACCCTCATTGCCCTTCTAAACACTCCTTATAGGGCCATCATTGGTCCTAAACACAACTTATTGGTTATATACACACCTTAGTGGGACTCATTAGTCCCAACTAAACACACATTATTGGGCCATCATTGGTCCTAAACACAACTTATTGGTTATATACACACCTTGCTAGGACTTATTGGTCCTAACCGACCCTCATTGCCCTACTAAACACACCTTATTGGACCATCATTAGTCCAAAACATAACTTATTGGTTATATACACACCTTAGTGGGACTCATTAGTCCCAACTAAACATACCATATTGGGCCATCATTGGTCTTAAACACAACTTATTGGTTATATACGCACCTTACTATGACTTATTGGTTCTAACCGACCCTCATTTCCTCACTAAACACACCTTATTGGGCCATCATTGGTCCTAAACATAAATTATTGGTTATATACACACCTTAGTGGGACTCATTAGTCCCAACTAAACACACCATATTGGGCCATAATTGGTCGTAAACACAACTTATTGGTTATATAAACAACTTATTAGGACTCATTGGTGCCAACTAACCCTCATTGTCCCTAAACCCACTTTATTGTGCCATCATTGGTCCTAAACACAACGAATTGGTTATATACACACATTAGTGGGACTCATTGGTCCCAACTAAACACACCTTATTGGGTCATAATTGGTCGTAAACACAACTTATTGGTTATATACACACTTTATTTGGACTCATTGGGCCCAACTGACCCTTATTGCCCTTAAACACACATTATTGGGCCATCATTGGTCCTAAACACAACTTATTGGTTATATACACACAACTTACTAGGACTTATTGGTTATATAAACAACTTATTAGGACTCATTGGTGCCAACTAACCCTCATTGTCCCTAAACCCACTTTATTGTGCCATCATTGGTCCTAAACACAACGAATTGGTTATATACACACATTAGTGGGACTCATTGGTCCCAACTAAACACACCTTATTGGGTCATAATTGGTCGTAAACACAACTTATTGGTTATATACACACTTTATTTGGACTCATTGGGCCCAACTGACCCTTATTGCCCTTAAACACACATTATTGGGCCATCATTGGTCCTAAACACAACTTATTGGTTATATAAGACACACCTTACTAGGACATATTGGTGCCAACCGACCATGATTGCCCTATTAAACACACCTTATTGGGCCATCATTGGTCCTAAACACAACTTATTGGTTATATACACACCTTAGTGGGACTCATTAGTCCCAACTAAACACACATTATTGGGCCATCATTGGTCCTAAACACAACATATTGGTTATATAAGACACACCTTACTAGGAATTATTGGTCCCAACCAACCCTCATTGCCCTACTAAACACTCCTTATAGGGCCATCATTGATCCTAAACACAACTTATTAGTTATATACACACCTTAGTGGGACTCATTAGTCCCAACTAAACACACATTATTGGGCCATCATTGGTCCTAAACACAATTTATTGGTTATATACACACCTTACTAGGACTCATTTGTTCTAACCGACCCTCATTGCCCTACTAAACACACCTTATTGGGCCATCATTGGTCCTAAACATAATTTATTGGTTATATACACAACTTAGTGGGACTCATTAGTCCCTACTAAACACACATTATTGGGCCATCATTGGTTCTAAACACAACTTATTGGTTATATAAGACACACCTTACTAGGACTTATTGGTCCCAATCGACCCTCATTGCCCTTCTAAACACTCCTTATAGGGCCATCATTGGTCCTAAACACAACTTATTGGTTATATACACACCTTAGTGGGACTCATTAGTCCCAACTAAACACACATTATTGGGCCATCATTGGTCCTAAACACAACTTATTGGTTATATACACACCTTGCTAGGACTTATTGGTCCTAACCGACCCTCATTGCCCTACTAAACACACCTTATTGGACCATCATTAGTCCAAAACATAACTTATTGGTTATATACACACCTTAGTGGGACTCATTAGTCCCAACTAAACATACCATATTGGGCCATCATTGGTCTTAAACACAACTTATTGGTTATATACGCACCTTACTATGACTTATTGGTTCTAACCGACCCTCATTTCCTCACTAAACACACCTTATTGGGCCATCATTGGTCCTAAACATAAATTATTGGTTATATACGCACCTTAGTGGGACTCATTAGTCCCAACTAAACACACCATATTGGGCCATAATTGGTCGTAAACACAACTTATTGGTTATATAAACAACTTATTAGGACTCATTGGTGCCAACTAACCCTCATTGTCCCTAAACCCACTTTATTGTGCCATCATTGGTCCTAAACACAACGAATTGGTTATATACACACATTAGTGGGACTCATTGGTCCCAACTAAACACACCTTATTGGGTCATAATTGGTCGTAAACACAACTTATTGGTTATATACACACTTTATTTGGACTCATTGGGCCCAACTGACCCTTATTGCCCTTAAACACACATTATTGGGCCATCATTGGTCCTAAACACAACTTATTGGTTATATACACACAACTTACTAGGACTTATTGGTTATATAAACAACTTATTAGGACTCATTGGTGCCAACTAACCCTCATTGTCCCTAAACCCACTTTATTGTGCCATCATTGGTCCTAAACACAACGAATTGGTTATATACACACATTAGTGGGACTCATTGGTCCCAACTAAACACACCTTATTGGGTCATAATTGGTCGTAAACACAACTTATTGGTTATATACACACTTTATTTGGACTCATTGGGCCCAACTGACCCTTATTGCCCTTAAACACACATTATTGGGCCATCATTGGTCCTAAACACAACTTATTGGTTATATACACACAACTTACTAGGACTTATTGGTCCCAACCGACCCTCATTGCCCTTCTAAACACTCCTTATAGGGCCATCATTGGTCCTAAACACAACTTATTGGTTATATACACACCTTAGTGGGACTCATTAGTCCCAACTAAACACACATTATTGGGCCATCATTGGTCCTAAACACAACTTATTGGTTATATACACACTTTGCTAGGACTTATTGGTCCTAACCGACCCTCATTGCCCTACTAAACACACCTTATTGGACCATCATTAGTCCAAAACATAACTTATTGGTTATATACACACCTTAGTGGGACTCATTAGTCTCAACTAAACACACCATATTGGGCCATAATTGGTCGTAAACATAACTTATTGGTTATATAAACAACTTATTAGGACTCATTGGTGCCAACTAACCCTCATTGTCCCTAAACCCACTTTATTTTGCCATCATTGGTCCTAAACACAACGTATTGGTTATATACACACCTTAGTGGGACTCATTAGTCCCAACTAAACACACATTATTGGGCCATCATTGGTCCTAAACACAACTTATTGGTTATATAAGACACACCTTACTAGGACTTATTGGTCCCAACCAACCCTCATTGCCCTACTAAACACTCCTTATAGGGCCATCATTGATCCTAAACACAACTTATTAGTTATATACACACCTTAGTGGGACTCATTAGTCCCAACTAAACACACATTATTGGGCCATCATTGGTCCTAAACACAATTTATTGGTTATATACACACCTTACTAGGACTCATTGGTTCTAACCGACCCTCATTGCCCTACTAAACACACCTTATTGGGCCATCATTGGTCCTAAACATAATTTATTGGTTATATACACACCTTAGTGGGATTCATTAGTCCCTACTAAACACACATTATTGGGCCATCATTGGTTCTAAACACAACTTATTGGTTATATAAGACACACCTTACTAGGACTTATTGGTCCCAATCGACCCTCATTGCCCTTCTAAACACTCCTTATAGGGCCATCATTGGTCCTAAACACAACTTATTGGTTATATACACACCTTAGTGGGACTCATTAGTCCCAACTAAACACACATTATTGGGCCATCATTGGTCCTAAACACAACTTATTGGTTATATACACACCTTGCTAGGACTTATTGGTCCTAACCGACCCTCATTGCCCTACTAAACACACTTTATTGGACCATCATTAGTCCAAAACATAACTTATTGGTTATATACACACCTTAGTGGGACTCATTAGTCCCAACTAAACATACCATATTGGGCCATCATTGGTCCTAAACACAACTTATTGGTTATATACGCACCTTACTATGACTTATTGGTTCTAACCGACCCTCATTTCCTCACTAAACACACCTATTGGGCCATCATTGGTCCTAAACATAAATTATTGGTTATATACACACCTTAGTGGGACTCATTAGTCCCAACTAAACACACCATATTGGGCCATAATTGGTCGTAAACACAACTTATTGGTTATATAAACAACTTATTAGGACTCATTAGTGCCAACTAACCCTCATTGTCCCTAAACCCACTTTATTGTGCCATCATTGGTCCTAAACACAACGAATTGGTTATATACACACATTAGTGGGACTCATTGGTCCCAACTAAACACACCTTATTGGGTCATAATTGGTCGTAAACACAACTTATTGGTTATATACACACTTTATTTGGACTCATTGGGCCCAACTGACCCTTATTGCCCTTAAACACACATTATTGGGCCATCATTGGTCCTAAACACAACATATTGGTTATATAAGACACACCTTACTAGGAATTATTGGTCCCAACCAACCCTCATTGCCCTACTAAACACTCCTTATAGGGCCATCATTGATCCTAAACACAACTTATTAGTTATATACACACCTTAGTGGGACTCATTAGTCCCAACTAAACACACATTATTGGGCCATCATTGGTCCTAAACACAATTTATTGGTTATATACACACCTTACTAGGACTCATTTGTTCTAACCGACCCTCATTGCCCTACTAAACACACCTTATTGGGCCATCATTGGTCCTAAACATAATTTATTGGTTATATACACAACTTAGTGGGACTCATTAGTCCCTACTAAACACACATTATTGGGCCATCATTGGTTCTAAACACAACTTATTGGTTATATAAGACACACCTTACTAGGACTTATTGGTCCCAATCGACCCTCATTGCCCTTCTAAACACTCCTTATAGGGCCATCATTGGTCCTAAACACAACTTATTGGTTATATACACACCTTAGTGGGACTCATTAGTCCCAACTAAACACACATTATTGGGCCATCATTGGTCCTAAACACAACTTATTGGTTATATACACACCTTGCTAGGACTTATTGGTCCTAACCGACCCTCATTGCCCTACTAAACACACCTTATTGGACCATCATTAGTCCAAAACATAACTTATTGGTTATATACACACCTTAGTGGGACTCATTAGTCCCAACTAAACATACCATATTGGGCCATCATTGGTCTTAAACACAACTTATTGGTTATATACGCACCTTACTATGACTTATTGGTTCTAACCGACCCTCATTTCCTCACTAAACACACCTTATTGGGCCATCATTGGTCCTAAACATAAATTATTGGTTATATACGCACCTTAGTGGGACTCATTAGTCCCAACTAAACACACCATATTGGGCCATAATTGGTCGTAAACACAACTTATTGGTTATATAAACAACTTATTAGGACTCATTGGTGCCAACTAACCCTCATTGTCCCTAAACCCACTTTATTGTGCCATCATTGGTCCTAAACACAACGAATTGGTTATATACACACATTAGTGGGACTCATTGGTCCCAACTAAACACACCTTATTGGGTCATAATTGGTCGTAAACACAACTTATTGGTTATATACACACTTTATTTGGACTCATTGGGCCCAACTGACCCTTATTGCCCTTAAACACACATTATTGGGCCATCATTGGTCCTAAACACAACTTATTGGTTATATACACACAACTTACTAGGACTTATTGGTTATATAAACAACTTATTAGGACTCATTGGTGCCAACTAACCCTCATTGTCCCTAAACCCACTTTATTGTGCCATCATTGGTCCTAAACACAACGAATTGGTTATATACACACATTAGTGGGACTCATTGGTCCCAACTAAACACACCTTATTGGGTCATAATTGGTCGTAAACACAACTTATTGGTTATATACACACTTTATTTGGACTCATTGGGCCCAACTGACCCTTATTGCCCTTAAACACACATTATTGGGCCATCATTGGTCCTAAACACAACTTATTGGTTATATACACACAACTTACTAGGACTTATTGGTCCCAACCGACCCTCATTGCCCTTCTAAACACTCCTTATAGGGCCATCATTGGTCCTAAACACAACTTATTGGTTATATACACACCTTAGTGGGACTCATTAGTCCCAACTAAACACACATTATTGGGCCATCATTGGTCCTAAACACAACTTATTGGTTATATACACACTTTGCTAGGACTTATTGGTCCTAACCGACCCTCATTGCCCTACTAAACACACTTTATTGGACCATCATTAGTCCAAAACATAACTTATTGGTTATATACACACCTTAGTGGGACTCATTAGTCCCAACTAAACATACCATATTGGGCCATCATTGGTCCTAAACACAACTTATTGGTTATATACGCACCTTACTATGACTTATTGGTTCTAACCGACCCTCATTTCCTCACTAAACACACCTATTGGGCCATCATTGGTCCTAAACATAAATTATTGGTTATATACACACCTTAGTGGGACTCATTAGTCCCAACTAAACACACCATATTGGGCCATAATTGGTCGTAAACACAACTTATTGGTTATATAAACAACTTATTAGGACTCATTAGTGCCAACTAACCCTCATTGTCCCTAAACCCACTTTATTGTGCCATCATTGGTCCTAAACACAACGAATTGGTTATATACACACATTAGTGGGACTCATTGGTCCCAACTAAACACACCTTATTGGGTCATAATTGGTCGTAAACACAACTTATTGGTTATATACACACTTTATTTGGACTCATTGGGCCCAACTGACCCTTATTGCCCTTAAACACACATTATTGGGCCATCGTTGGTCCTAAACACAACTTATTGGTTATATACACACAACTTACTAGGACTTATTGGTCCCAACCGACCCTCATTGCCCTTCTAAACACTCCTTATAGGGCCATCATTGGTCCTAAACACAACTTATTGGTTATATACACACCTTAGTGGGACTCATTAGTCCCAACTAAACACACATTATTGGGCCATCATTGGTCCTAAACACAACTTATTGGTTATATACACACCTTACTAGGACTTATTGGTTCTAACCGACCCTCATTTCCTTACTAAACACACCTTATTAGGCCATCATCGGTCCTAAACATAAATTATTGGTTATATACACACCTTAGTGGGACTCATTAGTCCCAACTAAACACACCATATTGGGCCATAATTGGTCGTAAACACAACTTATTGGTTATATAAACAACTTATTAGGAATCATTGGTGCCAACTAACCCTCATTGTCCCTAAACCCCCTTTATTGTGCCATCATTGGTCCTAGACACAATGTATTGGTTATATACACACATTAGTGGGACTCATTGGTCCCAACTAAACACACCTTATTGGGACATAATTGGTCGTAAACACAACTTATTGGTTATATACACACTTTATTGGGACTCATTGGTCCCAACTGACCCTCATTTCCCTTAAACACACATTATTGGGCCATCATTGGTTCTAAACACAACTTATTGGTTATATAAGACACACCTTACTAGGACTTATTGGTCCCAATCGACCCTCATTGCCCTTCTAAACACTCCTTATAGGGCCATCATTGGTCCTAAACACAACTTGTTGGTTATATACACACCTTAGTGGGACTCATTAGTCCCAACTAAACACACATTATTGGGCCATCATTGGTCCTAAACACAACTTATTGGTTATATACACATCTTGCTAGGACTTATTGGTCCTAACCGACCCTCATTGCCCTACTAAACACACCTTATTGGACCATCATTAGTCCAAAACATAACTTATTGGTTATATACACACCTTAGTGGGACTCATTAGTCCCAACTAAACATACCATATTGGGCCATCATTGGTCCTAAACACAACTTATTGGTTATATACACACCTTACTAGGACTTATTGGTTCTAACCGACCCTCATTTCCTTACTAAACACACCTTATTGGGCCCTCATTGGTCCTAAACATAAATTATTGGTTATATACACACCTTAGTGGGACTCATTAGTCCCAACTAAACACACCATATTGGGCCATAATTGGTCGTAAACACAACTTATTGGTTATATAAACAACTTATTAGGACTCATTGGTGCCAACTAACCCTCACTGTCCCTAAACCCACTTTATTGTGCCATCATTGGTCCTAAACACAACGTATTGGTTATATACACACATTAGTGGGACTCATTGGTCCCAACTAAACACACCTTATTGGGCCATAATTGGTCGTAAACACAACTTATTGGTTACATACACACTTTATTGGGACTCATTGGTCCCAACTGACCCTCATTGCCCTTAAACACACATTATTGGGCCATCATTGGTCCTAAACACAGCTTATTGGTTATATAAGACACTCCTTACTAGGACTTATTGGTCCCAACCGACCCTCATTGCCCTTCTAAACACTCCTTATAGGGCCATCATTGGTCCTAAACAGAACTTATTGGTTATATACACACCTTAGTGGGACTCAATAGGCCCAACTAAACACACATTATTGGGCTATCATTGGTCCTAAACACAACTTATTGGTTATATACACATCTTGCTAGGACTTATTGGTCCTAACCGACCCTCATTGCCCTACTAAACACACCTTATTGGACCATCATTAGTCCAAAACATAACTTATTGGTTATATACACACCTTAGTGGGACTCATTAGTCCCAACTAAACATACCATATTGGGCGATCATTTGTCCTAAACACAACTTATTGGTTATATACACACCTTACTAGGACTTATTGGTTCTAACCGACCCTCATTTCCTTACTAAACACACCTTATTGGGCCATCATTGGTCCTAAACATAAATTATTGGTTATATACACACCTTAGTGGGACTCATTAGTCCCAACTAAACACACCATATTGGGCCATAATTGGTCGTAAACACAACTTATTGGTTATATAAACAACTTATTAGGACTCATTGGTGCCAACTAACCCTCATTGTCTCTAAACCCACTTTATTGTGCCATCATTGGTCCTAAACACAACGTATTGGTTATATACACACATTAGTGGGACTCATTGGTCCCAACTAAACACACCTTATTGGGTGATAATTGGTCGTAAACACAACTTATTGGTTATATACACACTTTATTGGGACTCATTGGGCCCAACTGACCCTTATTGCCCTTAAACACACATTATTGGGCCATCATTGGTCCTAAACACAACTTATTGGTTATATAAGACACACCTTACTAGGACTTATTGGTCCCAACCGACCCTCATTGCCCTTCTAAACACTCCTTATAGGGCCATCATTGGTCCTAAACACAACTTATTGGTTATATACACACCTTAGTGGGACTCATTAGTCCCAACTAAACACAAATTATTGGGCCATCATTGGTCCTAAACACAACTTATTGGTTATATACACACCTTGCTAAGACTTATTAGTCCTAACCGACCCTCATTGCCCAACTAAACACAGCTTATTGGGCCATATTTGGTCGTAAACACAACTTATTGGTTACATACACACTTTATTGGGACTCATTGGTCCCAACTGACCCTCATTGCCCTTAAACACACATTATTGGGCCATCATTGGTCCTAAACACAGCTTATTGGTTATATAAGACACACCTTACTAGGACTTATTGGTCCCAACCGACCCTCATTGCCCTTCTAAACACTCCTTATAGGGCCATCATTGGTCCTAAACAGAACTTATTGGTTATATACACACCTTAGTGGGACTCATTAGTCCCAACTAAACACACATTATTGGGCTATCATTGGTCCTAAACACAACTTATTGGTTATATACACATCTTGCTAGGACTTATTGGTCCTAACCGACCCTCATTGCCCTACTAAACACACCTTATTGGACCATCATTAGTCCAAAACATAACTTATTGGTTATATACACACCTTAGTGGGACTCATTAGTCCCAACTAAACATACCATATTGGGCCATCATTTGTCCTAAACACAACTTATTGGTTATATACACACCTTACTAGGACTTATTGGTTCTAACCGACCCTCATTTCCTTACTAAACACACCTTATTGGGCCATCATTGGTCCTAAACATAAATTATTGGTTATATACACACCTTAGTGGGACTCATTAGTCCCAACTAAACACACCATATTGGGCCATAATTGGTCGTAAACACAACTTATTGGTTATATAAACAACTTATTAGGACTCATTGGTGCCAACTAACCCTCATTGTCTCTAAACCCACTTTATTGTGCCATCATTGGTCCTAAACACAACGTATTGGTTATATACACACATTAGTGGGACTCATTGGTCCCAACTAAACACACCTTATTGGGTGATAATTGGTCGTAAACACAACTTATTGGTTATATACACACTTTATTGGGACTCATTGGGCCCAACTGACCCTTATTGCCCTTAAACACACATTATTGGGCCATCATTGGTCCTAAACACAACTTATTGGTTATATAAGACACATCTTACTAGGACTTATTGGTCCCAACCGACCCTCATTGCCCTTCTAAACACTCCTTATAGGGCCATCATTGGTCCTAAACACAACTTATTGGTTATATACACACCTTAGTGGGACTCATTAGTCCCAACTAAACACAAATTATTGGGCCATCATTGGTCCTAAACACAACTTATTGGTTATATACACACCTTGCTAAGACTTATTAGTCCTAACCGACCCTCATTGCCCTACTAAACACACCTTATTGGGCCATAATTGGTCGTAAACACAACTTATAGGTTATATACACACTTTATTGGGACTCATTGGTCCCAACTGACCCTCATTGCCCTTAAACACACATTATTGGGCCATCATTGGTCCAAAACACAACTTATTGGTTATATAAGACACACCTTACTAGGACTTATTAGTCCCAATCGACCCTCATTGCCCTTCTAAACACTCCTTATAGGGCCATCATTGGTCCTAAACACAACTTATTGGTTATATACACATCTTGCTAGGACTTATTGGTCCTAACCGACCCTCATTGCCCTGCTAAACACACCTTATTGGACCATCATTAGTCCAAAACATAACTTATTGGTTATATACACACCTTAGTGTGACTCATTAGTCCCAACTAAACATACCATATTGGGCCATCATTGGTCCTAAACACAACTTATTGGTTATATACACACCTTACTAGGACTTCTTGGTTCTAACCGACCCTCATTTCCTTACTAAACACACCTTATTGGGCCATCATTGGTCCTAAACATAAATTATTGGTTATATACACACCTTAGTGGGACTCATTAGTCCCAACTAAACACACCATATTGGGCCTTAGTTGGTCGTAAACACAACTTATTGGTTATATAAACAACTTATTAGGACTCATTGGTGCCAACTAACCCTCATTGTCCCTAAACCCACTTTATTGTGCCATCATTGGTCCTAAACACAACGTATTGGTTATATACACACATTAGTGGGACTCATTGGTCCCAACTAAACACACCTTATTGGGTCATAATTGGTCGTAAACACAACTTATTTGTTATATACACACTTTATTGGGACTCATTGGGCCCAACTGACCCTTATTGCCCTTAAACACACATTATTGGGCCATCATTGGTCCTAAACACAACTTATTGGTTATATACACACCTTACTAGGACTTATTGTTCCCAACCGACCCTCATTGCCCTTCTAAACACTCCTTATAGAGCCATCATTGGTCCTAAACACAACTTATTGGTTATATACACACCTTAGTGGGACTCATTAGTCCCAACTAAACACAAATTATTGGGCCATCATTGGTCCTAAACACAACTTATTGGTTATATACACACCTTGCTAGGACTTATTAGTCCGAACCGACCCTCATTGCCCTACTAAACACAACTTATTAGGCCATAATTGGTCGTAAACACAACTTATGGGTTATATACACACTTTATTGGGACTCATTGGTCCCAACTGACCCTCATTGCCCTTAAACACACATTATTGGGGCATGATTGGTCCTAAACACAACTTATTGGTTATATAAGACACACCTTACTAGGACTTATTGGTCCCAATCGACCCTCATTGCACTTCTAAACACTCCTTATAGGGCCATCATTGGTCCTAAACACAACTTATTGGTTATATACACACCTTAGTGGGACTCATTAGTCCCATCTAAACACACATTATTGGGCCATCATTGGTCCTAAACACAACTTATTGGTTATATACACATCTTGCTAGGACTTATTGGTCCTAACCGACCCTCATTGCCCTACTAAACACACCTTATTGGACCATCATTAGTCCAAAACATAACTTATTGGTTATATACACACCTTAGTGGGACTCATTAGTCCCAACTAAACATACCATATTGGGCCATCATTGGTCCTAAACACAACTTATTGGTTATATACACACCTTACTAGGACTTCTTGGTTCTAACCGACCCTCATTTCCTTACTAAACACACCTTATTGGGCCATCATTGGTCCTAAACATAAATTATTGGTTATATACACACCTTAGTGGGACTCATTAGTCCCAACTAAACACACCATTGGTGCCAACTAACCCTCATTGTCCCTAAACCCACTTTATTGTGCCATCATTGGTCCTAAACACAACGTATTGGTTATATACACACATTAGTGGGACTCATTGGTCCCAACTAAACACACCTTATTGGGCCATAATTGGTCGTAAACACAACTTATTGGTTATATACACACTTTATTGGGACTCATTGGTCCCAACTGACCCTCATTGCCCTTAAACACACATTATTGGGACATCATTGGTCCTAAACACAACTTATTGGTTATATAAGACACACCTTACTAGGACTTATTGGTCCCAACCGACCGTCATTGCCCTTCTAAACACTCCTTATAGGGCCATCATTGGTCCTAACCACAACTTATTGGTTATATACACACCTTAGTGGGACTCATTAGTCCCAATTAAACACACATTATTGGGCCATCATTGGTCCTAAACACAACATATTGGTTATATACACACCTTGCTAGGACTTATTAGTCCTAACCGACCCTCATTGCCCTACTAAACACACCTTATTGGGCCATAATTGGTCGTAAACACAACTTATTGGTTATATACACACTTTATTCAGACTCATTGGTCCCAACTGACCCTCATTGCCCTTAAACACACATTATTGGGCCATCATTGGTCCTAAACACAACTTATTGGTTATATACACACCTTACTAGGACTTATTGTTCCCAACCGACCCTCATTGCCCTTCTAAACACTCCTTATAGGGCCATCATTGGTCCTAAACACAACTTATTGGTTATATACACACGTTAGTGGGACTCATTAGTCCCAACTAAACACACATTATTGGGCCATCATTGGTCCTAAACACAACTTATTGGTTATATACACACCTTGCTAGGACTTATTGGTCCTAACCGACCCTCATTGCCCTACTAAACACACCTTATTGGACCATCATTAGTCCAAAACATAACTTATTGGTTATATACACACCTTAGTGGGACTCATTAGTCCCAACTAAACGCACCATATTGGGCCATAATTGGTCGTAAACATAACTTATTGGTTATATAAACAACTTATTAGGACTCATTGGTGCCAACTAACCCTCATTGTCCCTAAACCCACTTTATTGTGCCATCATTGGTCCTAAACACAACGTATTGGTTATATAAGACACACCTTACTAGGACTTATTGGTCCCAACCGACCCTCATTGCCCTTCTAAACACTCCTTATAGGGCCATCATTGGTCCTAAACACAACTTATTGGTTATATAAGACACACCTTACTAGGACTTATTGGTCCCAACCGACCCTCATTGCCCTTCTAAACACTCCTTATAGGGCCATCATTGGTCCTAAACACAACTTATTGGTTATATACACACGTTAGTGGGACTCATTAGTCCCAACTAAACACACATTATTGGGCCATCATTGGTCCTAAACACAACTTATTGGTTATATACACACCTTGCTAGGACTTATTGGTCCTAACCGACCCTCATTGCCCTACTAAACACACCTTATTGGACCATCATTAGTCCAAAACATAACTTATTGGTTATATACACACCTTAGTGGGACTCATTAGTCCCAACTAAACGCACCATATTGGGCCATAATTGGTCGTAAACATAACTTATTGGTTATATAAACAACTTATTAGGACTCATTGGTGCCAACTAACCCTCATTGTCCCTAAACCCACTTTATTGTGCCATCATTGGTCCTAAACACAACGTATTGGTTATATACACACATTAGTGGGACTCATTGGTCCCAACTAAACACACCTTATTGGGCCATAATTGGTTGTAAACACAACTTATTGGTTATATACACACTTTATTGGGACTCATTGGTCCCAACTGACCCTCATTGCCCTTAAACACACATTATTGGGCCATCGTTGGTCCTAAACACAACTTATTCGTTATATAAGACACACCTTACTAGGACTTATTGGTCCCAACCGACCCTCATTGCCCTTCAAAACACTCCTTATAGGGCCATCATTGGTCCTAAACACAACTTATTGGTTATATACACATCTTGCTAGGACTTATTGGTCCTAACTGACCCTCATTGCCCTACTAAACACACCTTATTGGACCATCATTAGTCCAAAACATAACTTATTGGTTATATACACACCTTAGTGGGACTCATTAGTCCCAACTAAACATACCATATTGGGCCATCATTGGTCCTAAACACAACTTATTGGTTATATACACACTTTATTGGGACTCATTGGTCCCAACTGACCCTCATTGCCCTTAAACACACATTATTGGGACATCATTGGTCCTAAACACAACTTATTGGTTATATAAGACACACCTTACTAGGACTTATTGGTCCCAACCGACCCTCATTGCCCTTCTAAACACTCCTTATAGGGCCATCATTGGTCCTAAACACAACTTATTGGTTATATACACACCTTAGTGGGACTCATTAGTCCCAACTAAACACACATTATTGGGCCATCATTGGTCCTAAACACAACTTATTGGTTATATACACACCTTGCTAGGACTTATTAGTCCTAACCGACCCTCATTGCCCTACTAAACACACCTTATTGGGCCATAATTGGTCGTAAACACAACTTATTGGTTATATACACACTTTATTCGGACTCATTGGTCCCAACTGACCCTCATTGCCCTTAAACACACATTATTGGGCCATCATTGGTCCTAAACACAACTTATTGGTTATATAAGACACACCTTACTAGGACTTATTGGTCCCAACCGACCCTCATTTCCCTTCTAAACACTCCTTATAGGGCCATCATTGGTCCTAAACACAACTTATTGGTTATATACACACCTTAGTGGGACTCATTAGTCCCAACTAAACATACCATATTGGGCCATCATTGGTCCTAAACACAACTTATTGGTTATATACACACCTTACTAGGACTTCTTGGTTCTAACCGACCCTCATTTCCTTACTAAACACACCTTATTGGGCCATCATTGGTCCTAAACATAAATTATTGGTTATATACACACCTTAGTGGGACTCATTAGTCCCAACTAAACACACCATTGGTGCCAACTAACCCTCATTGTCCCTAAACCCACTTTATTGTGCCATCATTGGTCCTAAACACAACGTATTGGTTATATACACACATTAGTGGGACTCATTGGTCCCAACTAAACACACCTTATTGGGCCATAATTGGTCGTAAACACAACTTATTGGTTATATACACACTTTATTGGGACTCATTGGTCCCAACTGACCCTCATTGCCCTTAAACACACATTATTGGGACATCATTGGTCCTAAACACAACTTATTGGTTATATAAGACACACCTTACTAGGACTTATTGGTCCCAACCGACCCTCATTGCCCTTCTAAACACTCCTTATAGGGCCATCATTGGTCCTAAACACAACTTATTGGTTATATACACACCTTAGTGGGACTCATTAGTCCCAACTAAACACACATTATTGGGCCATCATTGGTCCTAAACACAACTTATTGGTTATATACACACCTTGCTAGGACTTATTAGTCCTAACCGACCCTCATTGCCCTACTAAACACATCTTATTGGGCCATAATTGGTCGTAAACACAACTTATTGGTTATATACACACTTTATTCGGACTCATTGGTCCCAACTGACCCTCATTGCCCTTAAACACACATTATTGGGCCATCATTGGTCCTAAACACAACTTATTGGTTATATAACACACACCTTACTAGGACTTATTGGTCCCAACCGACCCTCATTGCCCTTCTAAACACTCCTTATAGGGCCATCATTGGTCCTAAACACAAATTATTGGTTATATACACACGTTAGTGGGACTCATTAGTCCCAACTAAACACACATTATTGGGCCATCATTGGTCCTAAACACAACTTATTGGTTATATACACACCTTGCTAGGACTTATTGGTCCTAACCGACCCTCATTGCCCTACTAAACACACCTTATTGGACCATCATTAGTCCAAAACATAACTTATTGGTTATATACACACCTTAGTGGGACTCATTAGTCCCAACTAAACGCACCATATTGGGCCATAATTGGTCGTAAACATAACTTATTGGTTATATAAACAACTTATTAGGACTCATTGGTGCCAACTAACCCTCATTGTCCCTAAACCCACTTTATTGTGCCATCATTGGTCCTAAACACAACGTATTGGTTATATACACACATTAGTGGGACTCATTGGTCCCAACTAAACACACCTTATTGGGCCATAATTGGTTGTAAACACAACTTATTGGTTATATACACACTTTATTGGGACTCATTGGTCCCAACTGACCCTCATTGCCCTTAAACACACATTATTGGGCCATCGTTGGTCCTAAACACAACTTATTCGTTATATAAGACACACCTTACTAGGACTTATTGGTCCCAACCGACCCTCATTGCCCTTCTAAACACTCCTTATAGGGCCATCATTGGTCCTAAACACAACTTATTGGTTATATACACATCTTGCTAGGACTTATTGGTCCTAACTGACCCTCATTGCCCTACTAAACACACCTTATTGGACCATCATTAGTCCAAAACATAACTTATTGGTTATATACACACCTTAGTGGGACTCATTAGTCCCAACTAAACATACCATATTGGGCCATCATTGGTCCTAAACACAACTTATTGGTTATATACACACCTTACTAGGACTTATTGGTTCTAACCGACCCTCATTTCCTTACTAAACACACCTTATTGGGCCATCATTGGTCCTAAACATAAATTATTGGTTATATACACACCTTAGTGGGACTCATTAGTCCCAACTAAACACACCATATTGGGCCATAGTTGGTCGTAAACACAACTTATTGGTTATATAAACAACTTATTAGGACTCATTGGTGCCAACTAACCCTCATTGTCCCTAAACCCACTTTATTGTGCCATCATTGGTCCTAAACACAACGTATTGGTTATATACACACATTAGTGGGACTCATTGGTCCCAACTAAACACACCTTATTGGGTCATAATTGGTCGTAAACACAACTTATTGGTTATATACACACTTTATTGGGACTCATTGGGCCCAACTGACCCTTATTGCCCTTAAACACACATTATTGGGCCATCATTGGTCCTAAACACAACTTATTGGTTATATACACACCTTACTAGGACTTGTTGGTCCAACTCGACTCTAGTGCCCAACTAAACACTACCTTATTGGGCCATCATTGGTCCTAAACACAACTTATTGGTTATATACACA
>JBCNJP010010245.1:0-23366 GCA_039602395.1 Deinandra increscens subsp. villosa | reverse complement strand
TGGTTAGTGCTAAGACAATATTTTATTCCGCTGCGTTTGTATTTGAGACTTTACTTTATAACTGATTTTGAACTAACTCTGATTCATTTAGTATTTGTAACTAATGGTTGTGGATCCTGGTCTAGCCGCACCCCTTAACTGTATAAACTCCGTTGGTGGTTATTTGGGGGTGTGACACTGGCACCTGGTGGCGTCGCGTGATGCGACAGTTCACTCCACCTCCCTCGCGTGTAGCGAGGGAGAGAGTTCACCTTCCAATATTTATATAAATTGACATACCCGGAACCTCGTTTTGCTCAACTTCATTACCCAAAACCCTCTAAGTCCTGAAAAACACAAAAACACAACCACACAAAACAAAAAATATACAAATAAAAATAAAACCTACCACTGGGTTGCCTCCCAGAAAGCGCTAAATTTACGGTCTTCAGCCAGACCATCCTCTCTGCTCACGGTGGCTTCAGTCAACATTTCCCAACCGAGTTCCCGATGTAGGCTCAGTGTTTGACATTTCTCTTCAGCTTTTTCAATCCATGCTTACCGAGCACATTACCGAGGAACGCTCGATAATTGACATGTCTTTTTAATTTTCTCCGTATGCTCAACATGCAAAACAAATTAATCTGAAAATTAAAAACAAATTTATCATGAATCGCGCACTTACCTTTCGAATTGCCAACATGTGCCCGATAATTGATATGTCGCATTAAAACTTGAACCTTCACACATGGCACCTCCAAATCATCATTGCAGAGTTTCTTAGTTTTCTTTTGCCCAACATCTTCCTCGACCACCTTCCTCTTCCTTACCGGTTGTTCCTCAGTCACCTGCACAATAAATAAATAATCAAGGGAATCAATTGTACCTTTTGGGATCTCACTTACCTGCTCATCCTCACTCTCTTCAACCACACTCTCACAAACAACCTGTTCCACATCACTCACAACCACTAATTCTGCCTCATCAACAACCTTAACCTCTGAAGGTACCTCTTCTCGCTCAACCTCCTCAATCACCACATTAGTCGCCTCCCAAACTTCTTCTTCTTTGGGTGGTTGTTCCCATGATTCGATTTCTTGATTGGCCATGTCTTCCGCCAGTTGTGCCACTTGCTTTGATAATGTCTCGTGCCTCTCTTCTTGGATATCAAATTTTTTCTTCATTCTCTTTAGGGCCTCCAGAATTTCACTAAGTTGAGCACTAACTTCTTCCCTTTGATCCTGGTGTTGATAACCATACTCATATGAATGGCTTTGATATCCATCTTGATAGTAACTCTGATTTGACACGTCTGCTTCATATCCACCATCATAATAATCCTGCTGCTCATGATATTGAGGGCACTGTGGATACCCTCGGTCAAAATCCTCAAAATGCTGTTGAACCTCATATTCTGGTTGAGAGTAATTATTCCCAAATCCATCCTCATATCCTGCAACTGATGTAAAGTTAGAATTATAATTATTATTAGATTGATATGTATTATGATTTAAATAATTATAATTCATGGATTGAGAATATCCCTGATTATATGAAGACGGTCTTTGATATTGAGAATATACACATGAGTCTTCGTACTCCTCCTCGTCTTCTGAATCCTCTACGATTCTGATCCCACTGGGCAATGTTGGACAACACTTGATTCGATGATAATAACTCCCACAGTTGTAACACTTGTCTTCTTTAACCATGATCAGCTTCAAATTTCCCTGCAACAATATTAAAAAAAAAAACCTTCCAAGTAGCACTGTTCGAAATGATCAAATAGAAACAAAAAGAAAATATTTTTTGGGTTTTTTTTTTTTTTTTTTAGTTTTTAGAAAAACGAAAAAAACAGTAAATTAACTAAAAAAACTAAAATCACTAACAAGCGCACGTACTCCCCGGCAACGGCGCCAATTTGATAACGGTTTGTCGTGACCGTTACAAATCCCCAACTTAATTAAGATTTGTAGTAGCGGTAAGCTAGGGTATCGAACCAAGGGAGTTGGTGGTTATTAGTGATCCTAATTATTTAATCTAAATTACTGTCACTAACTTAGATTTACTAATCTAAACCTAAATACTAAAATTGTAAAAAGTCCCCGGCAACGGCGCCAATTTGATAACGGTTGTCGTGGCCGTTACAAATACCTAAACTTAAACCTATAGACAGGGTAAGTAGGGTGTCAATCCAGGGGAGTTAGTGGTCACTAGTGATTTAGGTTTTAAACTACCAAATTAAATTAACTATCTAAATCCAGATTACTGTCACTAATCTGAATTAATCCTAAATTAAACTAAACTAACTGATCTAATGGATTAACTAAAATGCCTCTTGGCTGTTTTGATTGGATATGTTGAATACAAACCTAAACTGAACACTTTAACTAATTAACCTAAAATTAATGAACTTGCAATTTATGTTACTAAAAGGTAATTACTTTAGGATCCGGATTAGTGAATTACTGATTTGCATTCAGGAGTCTAACCTAGAAATCACATAGACATGACTGTGTTAACGTTTAACCAACCCAACCAACTTATTATCACGCATGTACTAAGTATAGTCCTAGAGCTATGCTCAGAAGAGGTAGTCCGGGAGCGGAGGGCACATACATGATAAAGTAATTTGATTAAATCAAACACACACTGAGATTAACAGATTGTCACGGATCAAAATCTCATCTAGTAATTATAACCACTAAATAAAAATAAGCAAAACACTAACCGTTCACCCAAGTAATCACAAAGGGTCTAGCCTAACATCCTTAAGAAAGAAAAACATGACTAAAAGATGAAAAGAATGAAGAAAAGCCGTCTGTCCTCCTCTGTCGAATGATTCTGACTTCCGTGAATCTCCAAACCCCTAAGGGTTGACGAACCCCTCTAATTTAGTAATCTGCTCTTTAAATAAATCATGCATCCTTGCGTGACCTACCAATTGTTACGGCCCAAATTAACTTGAAGAAATTATAGGCCTGCGATCCATGTGAGCCCAATTCATCTATCCACTTTGCACTGTTCACACTTGACTGATTTAATTAGACACACATGGATGGCACGTGCGTTCTTCCATATTTTCCTTTCTTGTTTTGCTCCTTGCGTTCACACACAAACACTTTATTTGTAGTCACCTACTTTCCACGTTTAATTCCATGATGCAAATTCCCTTTCAACCTCTAATATAATATGTATGTATACCCACAATCTGCAAATGAAATATAGTTAACATTTTAGAATAATCATTAATTTATTAACATAAGAATAATAATAATTGACAAATAAATTAAACGCTTAGTTTATCGGTTAACTCTTGTTTAATTTAATTGTATCATTTTAGTTCATTTACAACACAACATGTTAATTATAAAAAATCGATTAATATAATATCTTTTAGATCCAAGTCGGTGTGTTTAGGAGATGATTAATATAAAATATAATGCACTTTTAAACCGCTTATCATTCAGCAGCAGCCATATACTATGCCTCGGTGGTTGAAAGAGAAACGCTCTTCTGTAATCTGGACATCCAACTAACCGCAGTACCTCCCACTGAAAAATATACCCGGTCGTGCTTTTGAACGATTCTTTGCATCCCCCAAGGTCTGCATCTGTATAACCCCTTAGAACAGTATCTTTTCCTTTAAAACATAACCCAAACTTCGAAGTCCCCTTCAAGTATCGTAGTAGCCATTTGACTGCCTCCCAATGCTCCTTACCTTGATTGGACATATATCTTCTGACTACCCCAATGGCATGAGCTATATCTGGCCTTGTGCACACCATAGCGTACATAAGACTGCCAACTGCAGATGTGTAAGGAATCTTAGCCATCTCAGCAATGTCTTTATCTGTCTTCGGTGACTGGTCTTTGGAAAGCTTAAAGTGGCTTCCCAAGGGAGTGCATCTGGACTTAGCATCTTTCAGGTTAAATCTCTCTAACACTTTCCCAATATACTTCTCTTGAGATAGAGTCAGAGAACCATCATTACTGTTTCTGGTAATACTCATTCCAAGAATCTGTTTAGCAGCGCCTAAGTCTTTCATCTCAAATTCATCAGACATCTGTTTCTTCAGTTTCTTAATCTCTTTCATATCTGAGCCTGCGATCAACATATCATCCATGTAAAGAAGGAGAATGATATAGGATTTCTTGAACTTCTTGATGTAGCAGCAGTGGTCCATGTCACACCTTTTGTACCCATTTCGACCCATGAAACTGTCGAACTTCAAGTACCACTGCCTCGGTGTTTGCTTCAAACCATACAAGCTTTTCTTCAACTTACAGACCAAGTTTTCTTTCCCAGCAATCTGAAAACCCTCTGGCTGTGTCATGTAGATATCTTCATCAAGATCCCCATGCAGAAAAGCTGTCTTGACATCTAGCTGCTCTAAGTGCAAGTTCTCAGCAACAACAATACTCAGAACCAATCGAATAGTGGTCATCTTCACAACAAGGGAGAAGATCTCGTTGTAGTCGATTCCCTGTTTCTGTTGAAATCTTTTTGCCACTAGACGAGCCTTGTAACGCTTCGAACCATCAGACTCATCTTTGATTCTGAAAACCCACTTATTCTGCAAAGCCTTCTTGCCTGGAGGTAGCTTTGTCAGAATCCAAGTACGGTTCTTCTCAAGAGACTTCATCTCTTCTTTCATGGCACGCTCTCACTGGAACGAATCTTTCAACCCCATAGCTTCTGAATAGCACTGAGGTTCACCATTTTCTGTCAGAAGCAAGTAACTGATAGATGGTTTACCAGACGGTGAAAATCTGTCAGGAGCTTTCGAGACCCTGGTAGATCTCCTGACCCAATTGTCGGAAGGTGGAATAGGAGCTTCTTGATCAGTAGAAACATGAGTTGGAGGAGTGTTCTCTTCTTCCTCAAAGCTTTCATTGTTGGATTGATCATCTTCTGAACTGTGATCATCTTCTGAACTGTTACTGTCAGTTGAAACGTCATTCTCTTCAACTTCTATACTCCCACTATCAGGGATATCTGACTGAACTTCAGCTTCACCAACTTTCTCTGTTTCTTCATTGTCAAACACAACATGCTCCTTCTGAACTTCTGAATTAGTTGTATTCCTGTCTTTATACAACTCTGCTTCGTTAAAAGTGACATCCTTGCTTCTGATTACTTTTCTGCTTTCAATATCACAAAGCCTGTAACCCATACTTTCTGACCCGTAACCAATGAATGTGCACTTCTTGGTCTTTGAATCAAGTTTATCCCTGTCACCATCCTTCAACAAAGAGTAAGCACTACAACCAAATACTTTCAGATGTTTGAAACTTACCTTCTTTCCTCTGCATTCTTCCTCTGGTATTTTGAAACCCAAAGGAACTGAAATTCCACGGTTGATCAAGTAGGCAGCAGTGTTCACTGCCTCCGCCCAAAATGTCTTAGGTAACCCAGCATTCAACCTCATGCTTCTGGCCCTCTCATTCAGTGTTCTGTTCATCCTCTCTGCAACTCCATTCTGCTGAGGAGTTCCTGGAACAGTCTTGATCATCTTGATCCCGTGAGTAGCACAATAATTAGTGAACTCTATGCTGATGTATTCCCCTCCATTATCCGAATTCAGGCATTTGACCTCCAAATTAGTTTCATTCTCAACAACAGCTTTCCATTTCTTAAAAGTATCAAATACATCAAATTTGTTTTGAAGAAAATAAACCCATACCTTGCGTGTAGCATCGTCTATGAAGGTCACGTAGTATCTCGAGCCTCCCAAGGATGAGAGTGATATCGGCCCGTACACATCTGAATGAACAAGCTCTAACTTCTGAGCTTTAGGTGTCTTTCCAGTCTTCACAAAGGTTACCCGTTTCTGTTTTCCAAGAACACATGATTCACAGAACTCGGTCTCAACTTTCTTTAAGTCTGGAAGCCTCCCTTTATCTGCCAACATCTTCAAACCTTTGTCACTTATATGCCCGAGTCGTTGATGCCACAACTTAGATGAACTAGGACCTGATGTCACAGCATAGACACCATCAGAAGGCATCTCCACCATGTAAAGTGTACCCCTTCTCTTTCCTCTGGCAATCACAAGATTCCCCCGGATAACTTTCCACTGTCCTCCACCAAAAGTGACATTATAACCTTCATTATCAAGTTGCCCAACTGAGATCAACTTCCTACGCAAATTAGGAATAATTCTGACATCTCTCAATGTCCAAGTAGTACCTAATGGCGTCTTCAGATCGATATCACCCATACCTGTAATATTCAAAGCTTTATCGTCAGCCAAACGAACTTTACCAAAGTTACCTGTTCGAAGATTCTTCACAGATTTTGTGCTGGCGATGGCATGGAATGAGGCACCCGAGTCCATGACCCATGACTCGACACTGTCCTCTACGCAACAAATGAGCATATCATCTGAGTCACCAGCAGCAACATTGACTTCGTTCTTCTCGGCTGGAGGATTAGGGCATTGACTTCTGAAGTGCCCGGTTTGCTTGCACCTCCAACATTCAATGTCCTTTCGACTCTTTGACTGGCCCCTCTTTCTTGACTTTGACCTCCCTCTACTTTGTCCTCTCTGTCCCCTCTCTGATCGTCTTCCCCTACCTTCAGTATGCAACAGGGAACTTGAAGATTCACTGGTACTCTTCCGTCTAATATCTTCACTGACGATCAAGTCACGAATGCTATCGAATGTCAGCTTAGTAGTCCCAGATGAACTACTAACTGCTGTGACTGTGCCTGACCAACATTCAGGCAAAGAGGATAATAGAAGTAGGGCTTGCACCTCGTCGTCAAACTTAATATCCACAGAAGATAAACGTGGAATAATCGAATTAAATTCATTGATATGTGCAGTAACCGGCATACCTTCCTTCATCTTCGTGTTTACTAACTGCCTGATAAGAAATACCTTGTTAGACGCGGACGGCTTCTCGTACATGTTTGACAAAGCCTTTAACACTCCGGCTGTGGTCTTCTCGTTAACAATGTTATAGGCAACACTTTTTGTTAACGAAAGTCGAACGATACCTAGAGCTTGGCGATCTAAGAGCTCCCACTCGGTGTCTGACATCGTTTCTTTATCCGGTTTCTCTCCCAACATTGGTTGATGCAACTTTTTCTGATATAGCAAATCCTCGATTTGCATTCTCCAGAAACCATAATCAGTCCCGTTGAACTTCTCAATCTTCAATCTCCCTTCTTCTTCTGCCATTGTAACTCAAGCAACGCTTGAAAAACTAAAAAACACGGCAGCGGAAACACAAACAGAGTCAAATCAGACCAGAAATCAAATTCCGGCGATGACGGCGCCAGAACCCTAGCTTCGGCGAGGGTGGCGCGGCAGCGGAAGGGCTGAGGCTGGTCAGAATCTGCTACTGAAGCAGACCAGCAAAACAGCGGCTGAAACGGGGCAGAAAACAGGTCTAAACTCGCCGGAAAAAACTGGATCACGAACACTAATCACACACACACGAAAGCAAGTAACGAACACGAGGATTTATAGTGGTTCGGTCGATGTGACCTACGTCCACTCTGCTCCAACTAGGAGATTTTATTTATCTGTGCTCACCGGAATTACAAGATACAATGATATATTTATAGTGCTAATCTAGGTTAACTAAGTATGGTAATAAGTCCATAATCTAAATGGGCCATGATCTAGGGCCGGCTGATGTTAACAGCCTCCACCCAACAGCTATTACATAACAGTCCTTTCAATATTGCATAGTGGATGTGTAATTGTAAAAAAAAAATTACAACACCAATTATATGCATATGTGCCAAAAATATATCATTCTTTTATCTTATTACTTGTATTTGCATTTACTATGTTTATAGGACGATTGCATATATCCTCCTGTAAACATTAAAAATTGCATATATACACAACCTAAAAATTCAATTGTATAATCCCCTTCCTCATTGATACTTATTTCAAATTTACACAATTCAGTTTATTTGATTTAATTTAAATTATAGAATGACTATTTACCATATTTACTCAAATATCAAGAATTGCATATATGCCATTTTATCTTAAACCATATAAATTACATATATACCCATTTATCTTTTTTATCTTTTATTTATTTTTTGTTTTTTTGATTGATTTTTTCGTCAACTTTAGTTTAGTTTCGTCTTCATCGAGGATGCTTTTGGTGCGAGAAGTAAACCATCAATGAATTTAAACAAATCAAGATCGTATTGTGCAATAATTTGGTTGTCATTCCTTAAGAGTAACTGATGCGTAGGATCTTTTATATAAAATAAATAAATAAAATCCCTTCATTTGTTGATTTTTAATTAAGAATTATTAAGTGTTGGTGTTTAAATGATTTATATTTGAATATTAGATGTTTTGGTGGATCTTTGGTTATTATTTGGTAAGTATTTAAAGTTCACATTTAATTTGGTTTTTAACTGAGAAACTATTACAAATTATATTTTTAATTGAGATTTTATAAAGGATACGGCGCTTAATCGCTTTTATTTGTGAATTTTATGTGGTTGGATGGTGCGCTGTGAATTTTAGAAGAAAACCCTAATTTACAGAAGTGGATTTGGAGTCCGGATGCAAAAGATATAGAGAAAAGGAAAAATAATAATAATAACTCAGCATTAACAGCCAACTCAGGCCCAATACGGGAGCAGCGCAACAGCCAGAGCCTGAGCCTAGCCCAACGCAGTAACATGCCACAATAGCCCAGCGTATTAATAATAAAAAAACGGAGAAAACTGGATTCGAACCACTGACCTCTCCTTTAGCATCGAAAGTCTTACCACTACGCCAAAAGTTGATGGTTGTTTAAATCTGGTTTGAAATTCTTGTATTTTTCCTTCAAGCCCACTGAAAATGCGGCCTAGCGACCCGATGCTCCCCAAACTCATTTTCCAGCATATAAATACGATCCCAGCCACATTCTCTTCATTCTTAACCTCGAATAAGCCCTAGAAAACACCCGAAAAACCTCTGGAAAACATTTTGGAATATCAAGGGACAAAGATTTGACTTTAGGATCTAAAGATTGAAGATTTTAAGCCTTTCGGTTTGGATTTTTCATCTAGTCTCTTAATATTTTATCTTTATAATCTTGTTCATGATCATGATTGTCACACCCCCAAAATACCACTAACGGAGTTTATACCGTTAAGGGGCGCGACTAGACCAGGATCCACAACCATTAGTTACAAATACTAAACGAATCAGAGTAAAGTCCAATGTTCATAAATAAGACAGTTCCAAAAGTTACGCAGCGGAATGTAAACATAAATATCTTAGCACTAGCCGCGTGCTTAAATTACAAAACATAAATTGTTATATAAATTCCCAAGTTAGTTCAAATAAAAGTAAACATTTTCTTGAGCCATGTCAACCTGCTCCGGATACTCCTCAGCGATCTGCAAAAGTGAAAACCACGCAAGTGTCAACCAAAAGGCTGGTGAGTTCACGGTGGGCTTGTCGTGCATTGGCCCGGTCTCATAATCATTTTCTTTGTCAACATATACATACGTAATATTTGTTTTATGAAAGACGATACTTTTAAATGTCAATTACCAACTATTTAATATGCGCTTAGTCTTGTAAGAATTAAAGAACTCAACCGATATCGCGGGTAGCTAATCCGTCATTTCATGCACTAAGGAAGATTGTACCAAGCTGACTAATTATTCTGCGGTGTTCCACCGTCATTAATTTTTATTTGCGGACTTTCGTCACTGCTCTTTTTGCCTCCCCCGTGTCCTCCTCTTGGGATCACGGTGTCAAATAGGCTGATATTGTTCCCCGTGCACCTCCAGTGCCCCGGAGCGGAGTTTGTCAAACTCCAGTAGATCTACCCAACATCCCCTCGCTTCCACGAATTAATGGCACAATTAATTATGAGGACTTTTTATTTAACCAAAAACATTCCTTAGAAATCATGTGATATCATTTGGTTTAAAGCCTTTAACCTATGCTAGCCATATTAAAACATTTCACTTAGGGTTTCTTTCGAAACCAAAAATCATTTATCAGTTTTATTTTTCGTAACGACGACTTGATTCTTTCCCCAAGTGTTCCCATAAACACTTGGTGAAAATCAGTCAATTTGTATTCGTCCGGTGCTCGGCACTCGTAAGCTTTGTCAGCATTATTTCTAAGTTGTTCTTTCCGTCCCTATCGGGATCGTGTCTTGCGGGTTAGTGACACTCACCTTTGGTTGCTCGGCTAGACTTGCTTAATTATCCTTGAATTGGTTTCTTAATGAAGACCTATAATTCATTTAGGTCTTATATATTAGTCTTGTGTCTAATTTATTTCAAACAACGTTCACTATGGCCCATAACATAGCACGTTAAGCTAAGACACGACATATCGACACACGACACCGATGGTTGATCATAAACAAGGGTTCACATAGTACAGAAATTAGACATGTATCATCACGGCATAATCATGTAAGCAAATTTCACAAGTTTGGTTTTTAGGTCAGGTCTTAGTTTCGCTAGCTCAGTTTCGCTAGGCAGTTTCGCTGGGTGCACGGGCAGCACTTTCGCTAGGCAATGCCCGGTGACACAGTTTCGCTAGGCTAGTTTCGCCCGAAACTGCTGACGCAGTTTCGCTAGCCTAGTTTCGCAGGGAAACTGGTTTGAACTTTCGTTCAGGTATTTCGCTCGATAGTTTCGCTCGAGCTGGTCTGGTCAGGTTACCCGGCGACACTATAGTTTCGCTGGTCAGTGTCGCTGGAAGGAGGTATAATTTCGCTACTTAGTTTCGCCCAGAGAACACACAGTTTCGCTGGTCGCGAAAAACATACGGATTTGCCTAAAAATCAACCTAACAGCTTCTGATCATACATGCAATTCATTATCTAGCATCCCTAGGCATTTACCAACATAAATCAAGCAGCTTTTACAAGTTTAACATGCATTTTGATCATCAAATCTCTAAAATAGGTTCAAAACCCTAAAATGAACTAATTTGCACAAATCTCTAATATGGATGGATTTCACACGTAAAGTTATCAACTTTATTACAGATCTAGCATCCTAAAGCATATATACAGAAGATCAAGCAATATCATGAAGGTTTGGTCATGCTTTTTAAGAAGAACACATATAAAACACATAATGGAGGTTTTTGGGACTCACGGTTCGATCTCCTAGCTTGGTAGATGATGGTTTGAGGCTGAGATCTCGACAACTCGGTGTGAACCTCGACTGACCAGAATCTCCAGGAGAAAAGAGTGTGTGTGTGTTTGTTGTGATATGAGGCAAATGAGGCTACTAGGGTTTATTAAGTTTATTTATATCAGGGGCCAGTTTCGCTGGCAGTTTCGCTGGCCAGGCGAAACTAGCTCTGGTCTCGTGACATTGGATTGTCTTAGCTGGCTACCGGGCGACACTATAGTTTCGCCCGTTAGTTTCGCTGGCTACCGAAACAGGTCAATTTTCACATAATCAAGTATTTACAATTAATCATGCTATTCACAATGATAAGTCATGTATTTAAATCATATTGCACATAAGGACAATCAATGATGAGCACATAACACATATGGGCGGGTTCGGTGATCAACCAAAGGTCGTGGGCGTATTCGGCCTAGTTAAGCATTAGTTACTAAGTTAACACTTATAACGTAACTAACGGGTTTGTCTAACGGAAGTTAACCTTGAAATTCTCGGGTGTCACATCATTCCCCTGAAATTGGAATTTTCGTCCCGAAAATTATTCTTGTGTCGTAGCGTTCGCAGCATCAGCTGTCGTCGTTGCTATCGTCGCTGGAAAGAAAGCAAAAAGTTTTAGGGTTGTCACACCCTCCTCCCGTTAAGGAATTTTGGTCCCCAAAATTAGATTATACCTTGAGTTTCCGTGGACGCTTGCTCGAACAAGTGAGGATACTTTTTCTTCATTTGATCCTCTCGCTCCCAAGTATATTCAGGTCCACGCCTTGAGTTCCATCGCACTTTGACGATCGGAATCTTGCTACGTTTGAGGGCCTTCTCCTCGCGTCCCATGATTTCTACCGGTTGCTCGATGAATCTCAGATGTTCATCGATTTCCAATTCCTCCAGAGGGATTATTTCGATGTCTTCAGCTAGACATTTCTTTAGGTTGGAAACGTGAAACACGTTATGAACCCCATCGAGTTCAGCAGGGAGTTGCAATCGATAGGCCACCGGGCCTACTTCCCCAATTATTTCAAACGGACCGATGTAGCGAGGATTTAACTTTCCGCGCTTCCCGAAGCGTATCACTCCCTTCCAGGGAGATACCTTCAGCAATACTTTGTCACCCACCTCAAACTTTAGAGGTTTTCGGCGTTTGTCGGCATAACTCTTTTGTCGATCACGCGCTGCAGCCAGCCGTTGTCTGATTTGAATAATCCGTTCGGTCATATCGTGGATAACTTCTGGTCCAGTGAGCCCTTTCTCACCCGTTTCAGCCCAACACACGGGCGATCTACATTTCCTGCCATAAAGTGCTTCAAAAGGGGCTGCACCGATGCTTGAATGATAACTATTGTTGTAAGAGAACTCCACCAGTGGAAGGTGAGTCTCCCAATCTTTCCCGAAGTCAAGAACGCAGGCTCGGAGCATATCTTCTAAGGTTTGAATGGTTCGCTCCGACTGACCATCTGTTTGTGGGTGATAGGCTGTACTCATGTCTAATCGGGTTCCCAATGCTTCCTGCATTGATTGCCATAATCGGGAGGTAAATCGAGGATCTCGATCAGAAATGATAGTCTTAGGCACACCGTGAAGCTTCACAATTTTGTCGATGTACAGCTTTGTCAGTTTATCCATATTATCGTTTTCCTTCATCGGAATGAAATGTGCCGATTTGGTTAGTCGATCGATGACAACCCAAATCGCATCCGGTTGATTTGATCGATGAGGTAGTCCCGTTACAAAATCCATAGAGATGTCCTCCCATTTCCATTCCGGGATCTTTGGTTGTTGGAGTAAACCAGAAGGCTTTTGATATTCTATCTTGACTCTTGAGCAGGTTAAGCATTTGGCCACATATCGAGCAATGTCGGCTTTCATGTTCGGCCACCAATAAAGATTTTTCAAGTCCTGATACATTTTATCTGATCCGGGGTGTACCGAGTATCTTGACTTGTGAGCCTCGTCCATTACGAGCTCACGGAGATTTCCAAATAAAGGAACCCAGATTCTGCCATTATAATACGTGAGTCCATCAGACTTAACTTCAGAATGGCCATCTACACCACGCAGTGCTTCAGCTGCGAAGTTTTCTGCTTTCAAAGCTTCTTGTTGGCAGTTACGGATCCGATCCGGTAATCCTGAATGTATTGTAAGTTGAAGCGCTCGTACCCGACGAGGCTTTTCATACTCTTTCCGACTTAAAGCATCAGCCACAACGTTGGCTTTTCCAGGATGATACTTAATCGCCAAATCATAATCGTTCAGTAATTCAACCCACCTTCTTTGCCGCATGTTGAGATCTTTCTGATCAAAGATGTGTTGCAAACTTTTATGATCGGTGAATATTGTGCACTTTGTTCCATATAGGTAATGTCTCCAAATCTTAAGTGCATGAACAACGGCTCCCATTTCCAAATCATGCGTTGTATAGTTCTTTTCTGTATCCTTTAGTTGCCTGGACCCATAGGCAATCACTTTATCTCGTTGCATCAACACGCAACTGAGTCCTTGGATTGATGCATCGCAGTAAACTACAAAATCGTCAACTCCATCGGGTAACGCAAGGATTGGAGCCGAACATAACATATCTTTGAGCGTTTGGAACGCGCGCTCTTCCTTCTCACCCCATCTGTATTGCACTCCTTTGTGCGTTAAGGCCGTTAAGGGTTGAGCCAGTTGAGAGAAACCCTTAATAAACCTTCGATAATATCCGGCAAGCCCTAAAAATTGTCGGATTTCTGTTGGCGCTCTTGGGGTAGACCAGTTCTTAATTGCTTCCACTTTGGCTGGATCTACATGAATTCCTTCCTCATTTACAATGTGTCCAAGGAACTGGACTTCGCGGATCCAGAAGTCGCACTTCGAAAACTTAGCATAAAGCTGTTCCTTGCGGAGTAATTCTAGTATAAGTCGCAGATGCTCCTCGTGTTCTTCCTTTGACTTGGAGTAGATCAAAATATCGTCAATGAAGACTATTACAAACTTATCGAGGTACGGCTTGCATACTCGATTCATCAGGTCCATAAATACGGCAGGTGCATTGGTTAGCCCAAACGGCATAACCAGGAACTCGTAGTGACCATACCGGGTCCTGAAAGCAGTCTTGGGTATATCCTCATCACGAACGCGAAGCTGGTGATATCCAGACCGTAAATCAATCTTTGAAAAGTAGCTTGAACCCTGTAGTTGGTCGAAGAGATCGTCGATGCGAGGGAGTGGATACCGATTCTTGATCGTAACTTTGTTAAGCTCTCGGTAGTCAATGCACATGCGGAAAGTTCCATCCTTCTTCTTAACAAACAGTACCGGAGCTCCCCATGGAGACGAACTTGGACGAATAAACCCCTTGTCGAGTAGCTCTTGCAGTTGCGCGGAGAGTTCGTTGAGTTCGCTTACAGCCAAACGATACGGAGCGCGTGCAATTGGAGCGGCACCTGGAGCTAAATCAATCCCAAACTCAACTTGTCGAAATGGAGGCAGACCAGGCAGATCTTCTGGAAATACGTCTTGAAAGTCGCGAACTATTGGGTAATCATCAATTTTGCGCTCGGGATGTGTCGTGTCAGTGACGTTCGCAAGAATCGCGAAGTGACCCTTACGGAGACATTTCTGAGCTTTAAGGAATGAAATAATGCCGGTGACTGTTCCACCTTTCTCACCTTGAACTGTTAACACTTTGCCGTCTTCGAGTGGAATACGAACCACTTTTTCCTTACATAAAATTTCCGCTCGGTTTTCGGATAACCAATCCATTCCTACTATGACGTCGAAACTACCAATCGGGAAAGGCATAAGGTCAATTCCTAGGGTATGGCCAACTAGTTCTAACTTACAGTCCTTAACTATCTGAGTCGTATCATGAAGTTTACCGTTTGCTAGTTCTACCACATACTTAGCATCTAAGTTAACTGGTTTAGCATTTATTAGTCTAGCAAACTTAGTGGAAATAAAGCTTCTTTCAGCACCAGAATCAAATAAAACAGTAGCAAAGAAACCGTTCAAAATAAATTTACCGTTGATCACGTTGGCATCATTGCGAGCTTCTCCTTGGCCCATCACGAAAGCTCGGCCTCTACCGTTTCCACCATTCCCACCATTGCCATTGCCGTTTCCATTACCATTACCATTACCATGGCCACCATTGTTCCCCTGGTTACCATTCCCTTGTCTCCTCAGTTGAGGGCAATCTCTTTTCATGTGGCCTTGGGCACCACATTCATAGCAACCATTGCCATTTCTTCTTGGGACTTCATTGTTACGGTTCTGCCCATTGTTATTCCCATTTCCCCGGTTATTACCATTGTTGTTGTTGTTGTTCTGCCTCATCCGGTTTTGTTGCTCAGGAATGACTGCCCAACAGTCGTCTGCCACGTGGCTTCTCTTACCACACCTCCCACAAGTTAAACTTTTTCTACAGACTCCCGAGTGGTGCTTGCCGCCCACGTGGCTTCTCTTACCACCCTCGTGGTCGGAAGTCCAGGTGGTTGCATCTTTCCCGAACGTCTTTACCATTACAGGTCGAATCCCGGTTCCAAACGAACTAGCCACCTGAATGTAAAAGAAACCAAGAAGATAGGGTTTGAGCTCTCACCCAAGTGGATGACTCGTTTCAGTTCCACCTTCGGACCCAAGCGATGCTAATTTACAGCTCCGTACGAGCTTCATCTACAGTTACCGACTGAGCTCTCACATAAGCACACGACACGTTCCTAATCAGGCTACATATACATCAAGATACACTTTATTTTTGCAATGTTCCTGAGATACATTCTCTCTCCAAGATGAACTACTCTCTTCGAGCTCCTAGCTCCAGAAGAGACTCCATCTCCAAACTACTATATTATTCCAGGCAACAACGCTGTTTAGGATGACAACCATTCCGAATGGGCTTCACCCTTGGTTCCCAACCGTGCTACTTTCAACAGCCCTAAATCACATCAGTCAGACAAACCACTATAACTCTGAACAATATTCGTCGAGAGCCTATGAGATATCAGAAAAAATACAAAAGTAGACAGAGGACTAACTGCCATCTTCGATTGGAAGCATAGATTTTCAAACAAATTACACCGAAAGGTGACCCATTCCAATCGGAAGAAATACTATGAAAGTGTACGTCTGAGGGGTACAACACCAATCAATTACATCAGTCTATTAATAATGAACATTAAGTCCGAATGAGATCATCATGGCCAGATAGGTTCATTCACACAGCGGCTTGCCCCTGTATTACCTGCCTGGACGACACTCCGGACCAACGATAACTTTTTTCGACCGGGAATGCTGCCAGACAAAGTTAATTCTCAAGCAAAACCATCTATGGTCATTTGCAATTCCCTCATGGGTAGACCTAATAGGTCTCGCAGTCGGCCTTGTGACTTCCGGGTCGGCCCCATGACTTTCGAGTCGGCCTCATGACTCCCGAGTTGGCGTCGGCCCCATGACTTTCGAGTCGGCCTCGTGTTTTCTGAGTCGGCCTCGTGTTTTCTGAGTCGGCCTCGTGACTTTCGAGTCGGCTTTGCGACGTCACTCCAAGACGACCTCGTATCTTCTGAGTTGGCCTTGTTCCACAGTCATATAGTTAGTGACAACTCCAGATGGAAACATATTTCCCCTGAAAAATTGCTCAACAGACTCCCTCTCTGTCAGAGTGACGGTATAATTAAATAAGCATCAAGAGCTGGATGATATACATCTTTTCCAAATGTACCTTGACTCAGAACGAGTTCACAGTTTCCGAAAGACTATCAGTTACCGGGTGTATTGCTTCACCTCCGGACAACCCTACCGAGTCTTTCAGACGCAAGGTTTCTAACTCTTTCAGAGCTATACTACGCAAATATCCACCTGCCGAACCACTATGTTCCCCCAGGTGATAACAACATCGGAAGACCTTAGTTTTCTTTCTGAACGGTGGGTTCGAATGGTCTTTTCAGGAATTACTTTCCAAAAGCACTTGATAGATTGCCACTTCACAAAAAGGTACACAACACATATGGGTAGAGTATAGCTCCTCAAAATATGAGTTACACTTTCTCAAGTTATTCCTTTGGCTACACATGCCAATGCACATGACTGAAACAACAAAGACATACTCTACTCATTTATTTAATAAAGCAAACATTTAACACCTATATCAAGCACTTCAAAACCGATCCTACTTACGGATATCACACGAAGATCCTACACATTGACATTATTATCCCTTTCTAATCTGAAAGGGGACATTGTCATCATTAATGATTCTGGTTTGATATTATTCTTCCTTGACACTAATAAACGTTGATTTATCATTATCATCAACACAAATATGATACACATACCCCAACCATTTATATTTCCCTTATGGGCAGACATAATGGGTCTCCCAGTCGGTCATACCCGAGTCAGCCTCGTGACATTGCTCCGAGCTGACCTCATGATATTGCTTTTGAGTCAACCTCATGACATTGCTCCGAGTCGATCTCATGATATTACTTCCGAGTCGACCTCGTGACATTGCTCCGAGTCGACCTCATAATATTGATCTAGAGTTGACCTCGTGACATTGCTCCGAGTCGACCTCATGATATTTTTTATGAGTCGACCTCCTGATATTGCTCCGAGTCGACCTCATGATATTGCTCTTGAGTCGACCTCGTGACATTTCTCCGAGTCGACCTCGTGATATTGCTACTAAGTCAATCTCGTGACATTGCTCCGAGTCGACCTCATAATATTTCTCTTGGATCGACCTCGTGACATTTCTCCGAGTCGACCTCATGATCTTTCACCAGAGTCGACCTCGTGACCTTGCGCCGAGTCGACCTCACGATGGTACAAACTATCTTCCAACACATCTACATGTTTCCACCCAAGATTAGAGGAGGATGGGATATTTATTGGTCATGGTGGTCAACTACCACCTATAAAGCATCAAACGAACCACTTGAGATGGTTCTTCGCATACTTTACACAAGCAATCGACCTCTATATCATTACATCTGGTCGTTCCTACAAAAAAAATCAAAGAAAGGAGAAGACATAAAAGTAACACACTCAGCCTTCACGGCTAGCTTTGACAACCTATGAACGGAATACAAAAGTCGTACAACTAACACATGTGGTCACTCGGATTAGTCCGAACCATCTAGTCTCACACGAATATGCTACCCTAGAGGACTACACACATAAGAAGACTTGCAGAATACTTTGGACTATTTCGCTCTATCGATCATTACACAAAGATATCCAGAATACTCTGAATGAATCTGCTCTAACAAGCACTATAAGGAGATATCCGGACTACCCCGGACCACTCAAGAATTGTACAAGTAGACGACTTGCTGGGCAACACATAAGTCCCATTACTAATCAACGAAGGTATATATTGCCTTTGGAAGATTCTATCTAACTTTAACGCCAGTCACTCCTGGCTTAAACACGACTATGTAGTTATACAAGTTGGCAGGCTAATGTCTACTTAACAGTCCGTTTCAATACATGATTCTCAGACTCGGGGGTTGGCCATATTCAGATGTTTCAGCCTTGGCATACCGACCTAGCTAATATAATTGCAAGACCACGGGTATGCACGACTGTAACCACTCGGGGATAGAGCCAAAATAGGCCAGCCATTTTCAGCAATGACAGGCTGACTCCTATCACCCAGGTGACAATATTCGTAAGATGGTCATCCGTACCGGGCTATATAGGAAAACATCTCATTGTTTATCCCTCACGGCTCTATCTAGTGGGTGACCAGCATGGATATGTGGTATCTCAGTTGAGCAGTTAAGACTCGACCTATGGGATGCCCGATGCAGTCTAGACCACATAGACCGAAAGACTTCGGTCAAACCTAGGCATAAACGCGCACTCATATACTTCTATCGATTATATATTTCAGACTTTACATCCGAACATTGTGGTTCTCAGTCTCGACCAAACCACTCAGCCATTATGACTTACATAGTGGTACTCGGTCACTGACCAACCCACTCGACCTTTATGGCCTACATCATGTTCGGCCATCGACCGACCCACTCAGCCTTCACTACATAAATAGTGGTACTCGGTCATTGACCGACCCACTCGGCCTACATCATGTTCGGCCATCGACCGACCCACTCAGCCTTCACTGCATAAATAGTGGTACTTGGTCAATGACCGACCCACTCGGCCTTTATGGCCTACATCGTGGTCGGTCATCGACCGACCCACTCAGCCTCTATGGCCCACTTTATAGTCAGCCATTGACCGACCTACTCAGCCTTTACGACTTACATTGTGATGTTTGGTCATGGATAAACACTAAATTATATATATTTTTATTATCAAATTTACTAACTTATCAGGAATAAACCTAACTACTAACATCAAAACAAGTCGATTTTGTTTTCTTTTTAGTTTTTCAGGTTTTCTGAGGCCAAAATACCAAAAGAAGCATAATCTCGCAGAAAAGTGAAGAAAATGCCAACTTTAGAAAAAACTAGCCTTAGCACGGCCCGTGCCTAGCATGGCACGCCCCGTGCCTGACCCGAATACTCAGAATCTTCGCATGATTTGGCACAACCCCATGTTTCTGATGCCCTTTTGCCTCCTAACACGGCACGGCCTGTGCCCAATTCAACATGCCTGTGCCTCTGATGACACAAGATTTAGAGATCAAGCTTCTGACACGGCACGGCCTGTGCCCCATTCAACACGCCCCATACCACTGACAAAGGAAGATTTACAGATCAAAGTCACTGACACAACACAGCCCGTGCCAAGCAGGTCACGACTCGTGCCTGTCCAGACGACTTGCCTATAAAAGACAACCTCCACCACTTTTCAATTCGCTTAATTCTTTCCACTCCTCTCCCACTTTTAGATTAGTCAAGCCACTTGGCGTTTTTGAGTTTTTAAGTATGTCGGAGTCTTCGTATCACAGACCATTTGGAGAGTTGAAATCCCAAATTCCGGACTTATGACACCCGGCCGGGGGACGATGCATTGTCCGAAAGGTGACTCGCGTCCCATGCTACATGATACGATCGAGGTCCTTATGTCAATGTAAGCAAACTCGGCTGACCACGCAGGTGCGGGCAGAAAGTATTTGGTTGGGAATGAGGGTTGGTAATTTTTTGTCACTTTACGTAAACCGAGATGGTACGTGTTTGTGAACTTGGCTCTGGTTACGTTGGACGTACACATACAGAGAGCTAGGTGCGAATGAAATGGACCAGAGTCCCTTAAAAAGGTCATTTACACAATAAAATAATCCGGCACGCAGGGTTGTTCCCTTGTTGGTTCATGACGGCATGTCGAGTACAGTAAGTCGCCGGTTTGTGGGGCCCGTAAGTAAGTGGCATTATACCACTTTGTTTGTTTATCAGTGGCACCTTTCCATGGCATTCATACTCCTCGTAGACGGTTGATCGTGGAGATGGTGCATCAGCCTAAGATTCCAAAAGGTGGATGGCCTTCTGGTGATAAACAATCTAATGCAAAGTCATAAAGTAACAACTCGATTTCAAGTTAATGGTATGTTTCTCCAATCAATATTGACAATGACTACTTAAATCTCAAAATCCATTATATATATATATATATATATATATATATATATATATATATATATATATATTACTAAACTTATTTTCTTAAAACCCAAAGATAGCACGTTAACAAAGGTTGAGTATTAGGAGCTCTCATTTTCTATTGTGTCCTGATCGACCCCGATTCAACTTACCACTAATATACTGCCCACGATGGGTGCACTTGCTCGTGTAACGTGGTGAAATGGTAGTTGTCAAGTAAATCAGGTAATATAAATATAAATTCTTCAATTTGCTAAAAAGGTTGATGAAAAACTGCCATAGTTTTAGTACACCTCAGCACACGTCAAGCTTTTTGGCGCTGTTGCTGGGGACACAAACGAGGATTCCAAGAAAAATCCGCGTTAACAGCTTAACCAAAATTTTCCTTCTATTTCTATCTAAATATATAAAATAAAAATATCATATTAGTATACTTTAGTTAATTAATATATAGTAGTATATATATTATAAAAAAAGATTAAAAAATCAACCTTTTACTTTTGGTCTCCTACCTACACTGCACCCACGGAAGAATATGTCAGGCCAGCAACAACTCCTCTCAGGTACATGAAGGATCCACGAGAAGGAACAGGCAGCCAAGAAGGAAAGAAGAAATCATAAACGGCCAGGGAAGTTATTGTAGTAAAAATTTTATGAAAATAACAACCCTCAGAGTAAGTGTTTTGATTTATTTCAACTTGTTTGAAGAAGTCTGAAAAATCTTTTAAGACAAAACTATCAGAATTTCCCGTCTGATAGAATCAAATAAGATTTTGATCAAACTAAGTTTTTGAAATTTACCAAAACGTCAATAACCAGGTCTAACTTCTGCCCTATAAATAAACCAAGCTGCTTTAGAAAGATAAACTTTTGAAGAAAACCTTGAGGTTTTTAGTTTCTTACATGACCACCATATCACCAGAGGGACCGATAGCCCGACACGTTCTTAATATGACATCAATTTTTTTAATAAACATTTAAATAATTTTTCTTAAAAGTAATTTAAAGGAGAATTATTTTGAAAAAAAACATGGTTGAACAACTGTCCAACACGGGTCGTGCCCTACCAAGCACGCCCCGTGCTGAGCGGGACCACAACCGAACAAAAGGGCGGAGCACCCCCCCCCCCCTGCCCTTTGTGATGTCATTTAGCACGGGTCGTGTCATAAATCCTCTCTGGGCGATTTCCATCTCCACATCACGAATTTCTTCCCTCACCATCACCATCATGTAAGTTACTAAACCCCCTTTGTTTTTTCTTTAAAAATTCTAGTTATGTCAAAGTTTTAGTCAAATTAGAGCTTTTCTTTAAATCCGAGGTTAAAGGCCGAATTGACTGAAGTTTGTTGTAGGATTATGTCTAATAAGTGTCTAACTATCATCCTTGTTAATCATACATGTTAGAACACACGAATTAAGGTAGTTTTTGACAATTTTTCCCGAAAACGCTTGTCTAGGAAAACTTAGATTTATGATAGATGATTTAAGTTTTGAAAGAATTGTTGATAGGGTAGTCAAAATCGCAAGTTTGCGATCCTGAACATGTAAAATGTTTCCAATTTCATCAATAATCGCCATTTTCTGGGTTGAACATCGAATAACAAATGAACAACATGCCCGGTCCTCGGACCGACACGAGCCGTGCTGTTTTTGAAATCTTGATTTTCTGAAGAAAAAAAATGAACAACACGATGCGTTTTGTTGTAAGCACACCCCGTGCTGTTCATCATTCTTAAACATCAACCAGGTTCGAGCAACACCCCCCGTGTTGACCCAGCACCGCCGTGTTGTTCATCGCTGTTCAGTAACCGGACCAACCCAGGCGACACGACCCGTGCGCCACCAAGCACGCCCCATTCCAGACCCCTGTTTTCAAAAACTTCACTTTTTCTTGTTTCAATTGCAGTAATATCGTCATGTTTTCATTTCAGGGCTGACTGGATCAGTTTCCATGCCCCAAAAGAGAGATACTGTCGACAAAGACTTCGAAGGCTCATGACACGGCATGATTCCCTAGCCGTGATACCCCACCATGCTAGTCTCGAGCGTCTCAACCAGATTGACAGGTACACTGAGCTGTTGACGAATACGATTCTGCGGCTACTTGATCGGTTTTCACCCATTGGGGTCAGAAACTGCACAATCGAGTTCTTGGAATCTTTTATGTTCAACCCTGACATCACGGACATCGATGCACCAGGAGCTGTGAGGTTCAGAATAGGGCAGGCGTGGTTTGAGAGATCTTTAGGGCAGTTTATAACTGATATAGTATTCTATCGGCCACACGAGCTGCAATCTCTAGCAAACTCGATATGGTGTTTGCCATACGAGGCGCACCGGTCTGATTCGGAATATGGAGCAATCTGACAGCTTTTCTGGGAGACGATTGGTACTGGGACAACAGGTTATGACCCAAGCACCACAAGGAGCTTGAGGCTGCGTAACCCACTGCACCTTTACGTCCACCACTACCTCACTAGGTCGATCTTTGCTCGAGGGAATTCAGCTGTGATGTTCAACTCAAGAGATATGTTGGTATTCTACTGCCTCTTAATGAGGGAAACCTTGAATCTCCCTCACGCCCTATGCAGCCATTTCCTTGAGGATGCCAGACCGAATGATAACAGCTCGTTGTACATGATAGGTCTTATCTACCACATCTACAAGGCCTACAACATAGATGTCCCTGCGGTACT
>JBCNJP010010244.1:0-23367 GCA_039602395.1 Deinandra increscens subsp. villosa | reverse complement strand
TGTGCCCGCGCGTTGCGGCGGCGACAGTGTATAGCGTGTTATTTGTCTTCTGTTCGCGCGTTGCAGCGGCACAAGAAACTACAACGCGGTATTTGTTTATTTGTTCGCTTGTTATGGCGGCACGACAATTTACATCGAGATATTCGTTTTTTTTAGAACTCAAACAAATAACAACAAACACCCGAACTTAAATATATATTGGTTACAAACATAGTAATTTAGAACCAAATGAGTTGTAAGATAGAAGACATCAACATAGTTTTAAGATATCAGTAATAACATAGTACTTTTTAAATCAAAATCCGAGGGTCAATGAATTCCATAGTGAGGAAGTTAATCCGTGTCGTACGCCATGCAATCAGTCATAAATAGTGTTTTAAGTTGAATTTTTGAACATAATAGTTTTGATGATAGTTTTGATGAGGTCACATTAAGAGGACCTCATAAAACATAACAATTTCAATGACCATAAAGATCTCACCACTCTTTATCGCTAAGAATACCAGGAAACTTTTCATTTTCCTCAACCGGAACAGCATCTGCCCCTGGAATGTAAAGTTAAAATCTATATTTCATTGATTTTATCATAACCACAATACATAACATACCTGGAAATGCTTCTAAAAGGGCTTCAGATGGCCTAAAGTTGCTAGATGTTTAAAAACCAGCAATTACTAAGCATTACTACAGATCTAGACATTTAAGTTTTATTTCCAATACACTATTTTTTGAGAGTCAAATGCTGTAGGCTTTTCGGGACTATGCTAAACATAAGGAGGTCACAGCCTCACACGATACTTTTTTACTATGCAAGATGAACCATCTATTTAATTAGTTTCGGGCGTTCTATTTCGTTTTTTAAATTTAAAACATAATTTTTTTTACAAAATCACAACATAATCTTCACAAAAACAAATTCAACAAAATTTAGAAACGAAGTAACTAACTCACGTTATATGTGGATATATTTAAACGCCTCGAGCACGGATTTTATGAAACACACAAGGAAACACTCAGGGATTACTACAAACATATAACCAAGTAAAAAACAGAAACGAATAACAAATGTGTATAGAGAACTTTAAGAGTCTGCATAAAATACATAATAATAAGAATACATGATAGACTGGCAACATGAAAAAATAATATATAAATAAAAAGATAGCATAGGGATTAAAAGCGAAGTTTCTTCATCTGAACTGTCGCTGTCATCTGAATCCGACACGTCACTTGATTCATCATTCTTCCTAGCTGCAACAGCTCCATTCTTCCTAGCTGCAACAGCTCCATTCTTGGAGACAACAACTTGCATTTCTCCTCCATAAGATAATTACTTCCAAAAAGAAGATCCCACTGACTTAAAGTAATCCACTGCCCACCATCCCTTCATAAAAAAGAACAGGCCACGGATGCAAACTCGGATGATAAAAATGGGAAACTGCATAAGGTTTTCGAAGACTATTAGCTAGCCTTTGCCAAAAGACATTGATCTCAACCTATAAAGATGTATACATATCATATATCTACGAAGGGGAATAATCGCATACCTTCACTACAAAAGCGACACAAATCACAGATTTCAAACTACAAAAAAAAAAATTCTTTAAATTCAAGTTACTAAACATACCCAAATATACATAGTATAGTAAATGATGTAGATATAATTAACTTCATCTTTTTAAGTCAAATTTTTTACTTGTATTGGTCTAAATGACAATGTGCTGGGCTGATTACGTGCCTCAGGTTATAAAAAAAATACAGCAAATGCAAACGTGCAGCCTAATAAAGAATCTAATTATCTAGATATGCAGATGGTCTTAGAAATCATTCTTTCAAAATATAGCCTCTTTTAAGTTTTGGTTCATGTTTAGTTTTGGTTCATGTTTGGCGGCACATAGTAACTGTATTCCTTTGTTTTCATAACAATCCAAAGTTTGTACCATTAGACCCAAGTTCTATTCAAGTGATAGTTCTAATTCAAATGTTTGAGTGACGTTTGCTAATAACAACGCAGTCAAATAACTGAATCATGAAATCATCTAAATCAAAATGTGGGAGTTCACGTTTCACAAAATCAATTAATATCCAATCAGATTAGCTCAGACAAGAAAAGTTCTTTTAAATGGAAAGAGGAGTTAAAACTTAGTACACTAAATGATAGACATTATGAACATGAGATTATAACAAACACGGTTACAATCAGTTAGCACTTAGAAAATCAATGTCAAATAAGATTTTAATTAATTAATAACTGTAATTTTTTGATTATTTTATGCATGAGAATGTAACCTGTTAGAACATCAATTTTGTCCATTCTGTCGAAGAGCTGTGCATGGGGTAGTAAGTTAAAATACACCCTTGGTATGTTGGTGTCATCATCAACCTGTTACAAAGAAAAACATGTTACAAAGGTGAATCAAAAGTGACAAACAGGCAGAAAAACCTGTTACAAAGAAATAGAAGATCATCAAATCCATATAAAAGACATGCAAAGGCGCCTTTTACCATCAAACCCATATGAACATCATAAATTCATCAAATCCATATACCCCTTTTACCACTTATAACTGAAATCATTTTTGAACTTCTGAATTTCAAGCCCCAGTTAATAAATAAAACCACTAACCTGCAGCGTTTATCTATAAGCAATACAGTCCTATTTGTAAAGATAGTTGCGATGCAATTGAATACACTTTACCTTCAAAAGGAGATAACCATGGTTCACATTCGGATTTGTCACTGGTCTAATAGTTCACATTCGATTTTGTGATGCTATTAGAATTTTAAATACACCAACTAAGTTAATTAAACATGAATGTAAATTGACTTAGTCAGCTAACCTCGTTATCTGCAAGGCCATTTAAAGGAATGACACCACCCAAACTTTGCTTTCAGCTGAATCAGTATTGAAACATTTGTACCATAGCAATTCCATAGAGTTAAGGGGTCTCGGACATCTTGATCAATAACCCAAACAACGATCTACAAAATCATTAAACATAATTCAAAACTAAAATAGAAGAAACCACTTATCATAAGCAGACATATAAATCCCAAATTGGGAATAACAGGCTACACAACATCTTCACTCTTGAGGCTGAACTTGAACACCAGATTGTTTCTCTCTTTTGTTAGTGCTTTTTCTTAATGCTTCAAACACATAGAAACGACATTATTGAGTTAAAATGACATGTTATCAATTTAAAGAAGATCATAGATGAAAGACCTCATTTATGGTAGAATAAGGATTTTGATTTTGGGCTGTCCACTTTGGTTATGGCAGCACCATCTATATACCTTCTCAAAAACTACATATTATTCAAGGTTATAGAATCCTAACAGGGCTGAGGAAAGAAGAAGTATTGTTATTTTTTCTACTATTACGAAATCTAATAGGTTAAATATTTTTTTGTGTCGCATATTAAAAAAATACGTTTTAGTATAAGTTTATATCAAACAAACAATTACTTCCTACCAATGCAAATTTTATATTTGGACATCTGCAATGGCAAAAACATATACATGAGAATCAACCTGAACCAAATGAGCATGTCAAAGGTGTTATGCTCGGGTTGGGATTCTGTAGAAGTAGATGTCAACACTCAACAAACACAAAAGAGAATAATTACAAGAAAGCCAATGTTATATTTTTAATAGATTCTGGTGGTTTTAAAGCTGCACCTTTGATGTGTAGAAGCAATATTACATTGAGTCCAGTTGATGAGACAAAAACAGGTCGCATCATAGCAATGTAGATTGGTGTATTGGTGGCCTTTTGATATAGGTGAGTTGAGGGGAGATCAAACATATACCTTAGGATCAGTGGAGGGTGTGTAGTCCAATAAGTCGGCACTGCATTCAGGAAAGGAAAACGATTTCACCAGCATCGGGCCAGAAACAGATAGTTCTACTTCCATAGACTTAACTGGTTTAGAAACCTGTTATAGTAGAAATTTTGTTCTTTTCAAAACAAAAATCCCACCAAGATAAAATGAACCCACATAACACCACAAAACCATAACCTATTGAGGAGCAACAAACTGAAAAACGAACAGAAGATAGCAAAATCAATAAGAAAAAAGTGAAATCTCGGTTGAATTACCTCTTTCGATCAGAACCATAACCTCCGCTGAAATCCAGTACCATATCGGAAGCATCGCCCGTTATTCATCCGCTATTTGAAAAATTTAAGTTCAAATTACGCCAAATGAAAAATCAGGAACCAGTTAGATGAGGATTGAACCCTAATAAGGGATTTGAGAACATAGTGTTTAAGGATGCCTTCACAGATTCGTATTCAATTTAGGGTTTGGGGAAGCCTTCACTTATACCTTTGGCGATACGTACTTGTGATGGTGGAAACTTTGAAGAAGCGAGAGAGACGATGGCATCTTTCACGAATAGAGAGAGACTGGGGTAAGGGTTCGGCCCACCGGAGACCGTTTTCGTCGGACCGAGAGGGAGACTAACAGCTATGGATCAAAATCAAAGGGGAAAACGGGTGAGTGAGCGACGGAAAACAGAGATTGCGGCGTAGAGATGGAAATAAAGTTACCTGAAGCGGGATTCCAGTGGCGGTGTATCGGGGAATCAAAACTCATCTACATGATGATAGCTGCGGCTGTTTTCACATGTATTTGTTGCAGACGATGACGATGAAGTTGAGGAAGATCCAAATGCGACGGCCGGTGGTCTATCGGAAGTGAGACTGAGAGAGACGGCAACCGAGCGTTCGCCATCGCCGAGAGAGCTAGGGTTTCAAGAGGGATGACGGGAAAATGAGAAATGAGAAAAGGTAGTTTATATACCTAGGGTTTCAAGAATGTTTGTGCAGTTAAGACTTGTACATAATGCATTATAATATGTACGCGTCTTAAAATTAAGAAATTCCATTTTCTCTCTCCAATATGTATTATATAGTATTATAGATATATATATATATATATATATATATATATATATATATATGGGGGAAAGTTATTGTACAAAGGGCAATTTGTGTGCGAAGCATGCGAAGGGGGATAAAATTGACCGCCCACGTTTAATGATAATCACGCAAGTTACATTCAATAATCACGCAAGCTACATTCAATAATCACGCAAGTTAAATTTCATAATCACGCAAGTTATACGAGAGTACATAAACGAACTTTAAAAAAAAGTTTTTTCTTTAAAAAAAAGTATAGCAATACTATACTCGAATTAAAGAGAATAAAATGCCTGATTTTATGGTGAAGTTTTTGTAAAGAAATAGTGTCGTATAAAAAAGTTATGGACGTTTTTAAAAAAAAAAAACTGGGGGAACTTGAAAAAAATCAACAATGGTAAGATATACCAATTCTACCCCTCCCCTCTTTTCACGCTTTAAGTTCTTTATTTGTTTTTTAATTAGATCTGGACAAACTCTGAACCATTAATTTCTTAGATAAAATGGATGAGAGTCCTTCCTATACTTCGAACGATTTGAGCCCTTTGTATTTGAACTTTCACCTATATATATATATATATATATATATATATATATATATATATATAGTTTAAAGGTTCATTGTAGACCCCCTAAAAAAGTGTAGACCCGTGGACCCTCTATATTGTTCTATAAAACTCACTAAAAATTATAAAACTCATTGCTTTTGAATTTTGTATTTTTATTTCTATTTTACATTTTTTATGTGATAAGTTTTTAAAAACAAAAAAGAAAATCTAGAAAGTTGTTGGAGGCATTGAAATATAATTGTTCTATAATACCCACTAAAAATTATAATACTGATTGCTGAGTATTAAAACTCACTGTTGTGTTTAAAACTCACTACAACTTTAAAAATTGATGTTCTATAAAACTCAATGAAAATTATAAAACTCGCAACAAATTATAAAACTCACTATTTAGTTTAAAACTCAGTGTTGTGTTTAAAAGTCATTGTTTTTAAAACTCAGTGCAACTTTAAAAATCGCCGTTTTATAAAACTCACTGAAAATTGTAATTTCAAATAAAAAATAAAGAAAAAAACTAAAAGCAATAGAAATAAACCATAAATTAAAATATAAAGATATAAATATGACATATTAATATTAACAGCAAAAATTAAGATTTAAATGAATATCTAGTGTCAAATATTTTTTTAACAACAATTATGTTTCAATGTCTCCAACAACTTTCTAGATTTTCTTTTTGGTTTTTGAAAACTTATCGCATAAAAAATATAAAATAAAAGTAAAAAAAAACAAGTTCAAAGGCAATGAGTTTTATAATTTTTATTGAGTTTTATAGAACAATATAGGGGATCTACGGGTCTACAATGAACTTCACCATATATATATGTCAGGACCGATTTTCACATCGAGAATCCTGATCTTGAGCAAGAACGAGGTTCAGATTCGAAAACCCGAAGGAGACGATGAAGATGAGAAGAATCAAGGATAATCAAAACATAAGAAAGATGATAATCTAGTCGAATGATTTCATTTATCGAATGATTACAATCAAGAAATTATGACAACACTCTCTCTCTAGAAATCCATGACTCATTCTCTCTCTCTAGAATGGAAGACTCAACATCCTAAAGAGTCATCATCCATCAATCTTGAAGACTCTTAATGAATGATTTCATTATATAGAGTGAGGGTGACTAACAACAGAAAAACATAACTGAACAAAATTACAAGTAAATCAAATAACATGAAATATTAATTAAATCAAAGTTTATTTAATTAATCCAAAGCTTGACTCGCTCGAACCGATCTTCTGTTGACTTTTACGTTGACCGTTGACCCGAACGGTTGACTTTTCCAGAAAACGGTCTTCGGTCCAATCTGCAAGCCTCGAGCATCACAACCCGCGTCTTTGAATCATTTCACATGGATTCTTCAGTCGAATGCTTCGGTAAACTGATTTGATGGCGTCAGTCACATATATTTTAGTTCCAACAATTCCCCTTTGACTGATGCTTTCAAATCTGTTCAACTGCTGAAGAATCGCTCTGCCGTACATCTTCAATGAAAAACTGATAAACCAGAGACAATCTGTCGTAGAGATTCCCCCTCTGAATAAGCTTTTTCTGTTCTTGTTGATCCAATTGAGAGCCAAGTGTTTCGCTCACTCGGTTCACACGGTCGGGTACAATACTGAGAAAATGCTGAACATCGGAGTCATAACCGCAACAAACTGAAGATTTCTGAGAATTATCGGTGAAAACGGCTCAATCTGAAAAATTCCGTCAATTTTCTTCAAGTAACGGCTCCTCGAGAGTTTTAACGGAAAAATTCCATAATTAACTGAGATTCCAGTTAATCCGGTTAGTTGACATCCGCGCTGCATCAGCTAAAAAATAAAATCGTGAGACATAACGAGAAAGCTGCATAATTAACCGGATAATAGAGCTAACCCGTCAGTGGTCGATAGCCAACGTTGCGCATGACGTCATTAAACGAGAACTTCAATATATAAATGGAATAAATCCACGGCTAATAAAAAATTCTGAAATTCTGTCACGGAGTTATCTCGTTCGTCTCGTAAAAACTGATAGAAATTACCCGCATTTGATGAAATTTGCTAAAATATTAATTAGCCAATTAAATCCCCAAGAAAACCATGATCCATGTAAAAAGTATTCAGCCAATCAGAATTGGGCTTGCCAAACTAATCAACGGCTGAAAAAAATTGTGATTCATGGCTGAAACTGAAGATCCACATGAGAGGGCAATGCACCAATCAGCTTCCAGCAGAGAAAGCACAAAAAAGAAATTCTACGGTGGAGATCTAAGGGATCTTACGGTTTAGAATGCTGGATCCGTGTATTGAAGAATCGACCAATCAGAGAAGGGACAACAAAAGCACTTTCAACGGTTGTGTTGAGATAGCTGGGCCCACGTGCTTTTTACTCAGCCAACGGAGTCTCGACAACGAAAAGGGATTCAACATCTCTTTGTACAGCCTGGGGGCCACTACCACACAATTCCCTCCAATGACCATTCGACAACAAATTAGGTTGACTAGGATGAGAGAGACAAACATTCTATAGAAGCCAATCAACGCATGCCACGTCAGCAGCAAGCCCCCACCTACGTCTCCTACCCAGCGAAACCCTAATATGGTCGGAATTAAGCTGCCGGAAAAACGAAGGTCATCGGAAAACCGTGTTTCTCCCATAACTCGATGAATACTCCACCAAATTTGATGATATTTATACCGTTGGGATCCTTGTTCGAAGCTCTACAACCCTTAACGATTAGAATCTTCTGAAAATGTCTTGAAAGAAAACCCAAAAACTCAAGTCGTTAGATTACGTTTAACGATCAGCTCACCAGGTCGTTAAGATTAGGACCAAGTCGTTAAGACTAAGACCAAGTTGTTAAGACAAGCTTCAAGTGAGCCCAGATCGTTAAGTACATCAACCTGATCGTTTGGCTTAGAACCTGATCGTTAAGAACAAGCAGGTCGTTTAGACCATCTTCAAGATGAACTCAGGTCGTTAGGGCAAGCTTCAAGACTTCAAAGAAAACCCAGAAAAATGAAGAACACTGATGAACACACCTGATGCAGATTCGATGTCCCAAACGAGTGTAGATCACAGACTCGTGACTGATATGATGAGATGAACCATTCACGGGATAGTTCTGGCCATAAACAATCCATAAACAGCTACAAATCAGATCGAATCAGTCCCCAAAAATCTGGAAACCTCAAGAACATGAAGAACACCGCGAAACACGAACTAGTGTGTGTTTTTCCAGATCTGCCAAAACGGTTGAGATTCAGACAAAACGGATGCTTCCAATGGATCCGGAACGTGTTTTCCACTAAGATTCATGCTTCGTTTCATCCAAATCCATCAACAATAACACCGAAAACGCAGAATCAAACCCGAAATCTTCAAGAACAACCCAAAAACGTGAAGAACTCCATAGTTACGAAAAATCAGTTGTGATCTTCATTTTCTCCACATATTTGCAGAAGTAAAACATGAAATAACATCTAAATGAACTCCCAAACATGAATCAATCATCCATATCATCAGAATCCATCCAGAAATGAAGAAAAAATAGAAAAGGTCTTCAAAAATGGGTTTTCACATCTTCAATTCAAGCTCAAAATCCAGATTCGAGTGACCGGATTCATCGTGAGATGAAATCTGATCGGTTACCCGCTCTGATACCATTTTTCAGGACCGATTTTCACATCGAGAATCCTGATCTTGAGCAAGAACGAGGTTCAGATTCGAAAACCCGAAGGAGTCGATGAAGATGAGAAGAATCAAGGATAATCAAAACATAAGAAAGATGATAATCTAGTCAAATGATTTCATTAATCGAATGATTACAATCAAGAAATCATGACAACACTCTCTCTTTAGAAATCCATGACTCATTCTCTCTCTCTAGAATGGAAGACTCAACATCCTAAAGAGTCATCATCCATCAATATTGGAGACTCTTAATGAATGGGGCACCCTCACTATATATATAGTGAGGGTGACTAATTAATCCAAAACTTGACTCGCTCGAACCGATCTTCCGTTGACTTTTACGTTGACCGTTGACCCGAACGGTTGACTTTTCCAGAAAACGGTGTTCGGTCCAATCTGCAAGCCTCGAGCATCACAACCCGCGTCTCTGAATCATTTCACATGGATTCTTCAGTCGAATGCTTCGTTAAACAGATTTGATGGCGTCAGTCACATATATTTTAGTTCCAACAATATATATATATATATATATATATATATATATATATATATATATATATAGGGGGAGGATCATTTGAGAACCAATTTGATTTGAGAACTAAAAAGAACTAATTTGAGCCACAAGTTATTTACATGTATCCCCCTCCCATGAATTGTAGTGGCCCCCCTTGAAATTTGTGGTTGAGATTTAGTTCTCAAAAGTTCTCAAAACAAAAAGTTCTCATTTGAACCTAACCCTATATATATATATATATATATATATATATATATATATATATATATAGGGAAGGGTTTCGTGTAGACCCCTTAAATTTTGTAGACCCCGTAGACCCCTATAAAACTCAATAAAAATAAAACTCAGTGTTGTGAATTTGGTTTTTTCTATTACGATAAGCTTTTAAGAACCAAAAAAATAAATAAATAAATTAAAAAAACAAAAAACATTAAAAATCGAACATTTTAAGACAATGAGTTTTAAAATAATGAGTTTTAAACGCAACACTGTGTTTTATTGAGTTTATTGAGTTTTAAACTCATTGATTTTTAAAACTCATTGTCTTAAAATGTTCAATTTTTAATGTTTTTCGTTTTTCTTTTTTTTTTAATTGTCTTTTTTTGTTATTAAAAGCTTATCGCAAATAAAAAAAAAAACTAAATTAACAAAACTGAGTTTTATTTTTAGTGAGTTTTAATGAGCTTTATTGAGTTTTATAAGGGGTCTACGGGGTCTACAAAAAATAAGGGGTCTACATGGATCTTTTACCTATATATATATATATATATATATATATATATATATATATATATATATATAGGGAGATGATCATTTGAGAACCTTTTTGATTTGAGAACTAAAAAAAACTAATTTGAGCCACAAGTTATTTACATTAATCCCCCCTCCCATGAATTGTAGTGCCCCCCCCCCCTCTGAAATTTGTGGTTGACATTTAGTTCTCAAAAGTTCTCAAAACAAAAAGTTCTCATTTGAACCTAACCCTATATATATATATATATATATATATATATATATATATATATATATATAGGGGAAGGATCAAATAAAAACAAGATGTTATTGCGAAAACAAGAAAACAAATATTAAAACCTCTATAACTTCCTCATACGATAATATTTTTAAAAAAAAAATTGCACCAAAAGTCTTAAAATTATGTCACCTTTAATTCTGGGAAAAAAAATATAAAATATAAAATTTCGTGATTTTTTTTTATTATTGCACATGTGCAATAATACGTATTAATTATATTACACATGTGCAATATTAACAAAAAAACGTTAATTTTTTTTTATTTTTTTCCAGAATTAAAGATAACAGAATTATAAGATCTATGGTACAATTTTTTATCAAAAATATTAACGTATGAAAAAGTTATAGAGGTTTTAATATTATTGCACATGTGCAATAATAAATTTTTATTGCACGTGTGCAATAATAAAAAAATAAAAAAAATGTTGAATTTTTTTTTTAATTTTCTCCAGAATTAAAGATAACAGAATTATAAGATTTATGGTGCAATTTTTATAAAATTTTAACATATGAAAAAAGTTATAAAGGTTTTAATATTATTGCATATGTGCAATAATAATAATAATAAAAATTATTGCACCTGTGCAATAATAATTTTTAAAAAAATTTGATTATTTTTTAAATTTTTTCCCATAACTAAAGATAACATAATTTTAAGGATTTTGGTGCAAAATTTTTATAAAAATATTAACGTATGAAAAAGTTATAGAGGTTTTAATATTTGTTTTCGTGTTTTCGCAATAAAAGTTGTTTTCACATGATCCTTACCCTATATATATATATTGTTAGAACTTATTAATTCTTGTTGGTCATATTTGTAATTTGTTTATTCTCTGGTACCTTGTTGTATATGTTTGGCCTATTAATAGTCTTGATCTCCCCTAATTGGGGTATCACTTCACTTACCCAATTCTCTCATGGTATCAATTCGCCTTTAAGTTCCTGGCCTCTTCCCCTTCATCTTCTGCCCTTCGTTCTCTTAATGTCTTCCTCCAACTCCTCTGATGGTCCTTTGACCATGAATTCTGTCCTAAATCTCCTCACGGTGAAACTTACATCCTCAAATTACTTGGTTTGGATGGATCATATGACTCCTCTATTGAATTATCAACAACTTTTGCCTCATGTTGATGGCACTGTTGCCCCGCCTGCTCCGTCAACTGTGGTTGACGACAAAACGGTTGTGAACCCCGAATTTACCACATGGTTCGCCGCGGACCAAAGGGCGGTGTTAATCATCCATGCCTCCCTATCGGAGGAGGCTGCTGCGGAGGTCGTTGGAGTCACCACGGCCAGACAACTCTGGACCACCCTCGCGGCTGCGTATAGCAACTCATCTGTCGAGCGCATCCAGTTCATCCGTGATCAACTCCGAGGTATGTCGAAAGGCTCGCTCTCTGTTGCTGAATTTGGTAAGCGTTTCAAGGCTGGTTGTGATCAACTCGTTGCCATTGGGCAGCCCCTGTCCGACACCGAGAAATTGCACTGGTTTCTGTGTGGTCTGGGGGCGTCGTTTGAAACTTTTTCTGTCACCATGCGTGCCGTTAAGCCGGCACTTGACTTCCGTGACCTGTTGTACCAGGCTGAAAGCCATGAGGCCTTTCTCAAGACCATCCATGGTAATTCTTCATCTCCATCGGTTGCTTTCTCGGCTCAGTCAAATAGGCAAACTCGTAACAACAATCGTAATAATGGAAATCGAAATAATAGTCGTGGAAATCAAAGGAATGGGGGCAACAATAATAGGAGGAGCAATGGTGGTTATCGCAGGCCCAACAATAATTATGGTAATAATTCAAATGAATGCCAATTGTGTGGGAAATTTGGGCATAAGGCCCCTGATTGCTATTTATATGCTCCTCCAAAGAAAGAAAACCCCACTGAGGCTCAACTTGCTAGTGCCTTCCAATCTCAGTGTCATGTCTCCACTTCGGGTCTGGATTGGTTTGTTGATTCGGGTGCCACGGATCACATGAGTTCTTCCGCTAGCCATCTTCCGTATACTACTCCTTATTACGGTAATACTAACGTTACGTTTGGTAATGGTAACGTTCTCCCTATTTCTCACAAAGGATACTCATCAATTGCTAAAAATATTAATCTTCAGAATGTTCTTGTGGTGCCTAAAATTACTAAAAACTTGTTATCGGTAAGCAAACTAACATCCGACAACAATGTTGATGTTCTTTTTTCATATCCTTGTTTCTATATTCAGGATCGCACAACCAAGCAAGTCCTCGCGCAAGGTCGGTGTGAACAAGGTTTATATGTTTTGAAGGATGATGCTCAAGCTCTAAGTGCCGTTGTTTTGTCTAAGAATAATGCTTCTTATGAACTTTGGCATGCTCGTCTTGGGCATGCCTCTTTTGATGTTATTTCAAGTTTAAATAAAAGACAACTATTATATGTTACCTCTATTTTACCTAAACCGGATGTTTGTTCTCCTTGTCAAATAGCTAAAGGGCATCGTTTATGTTTTGATGAAAATCCTAAGCGTGCTTCTCATCCTTTGGACTTAATTCATTGTGACCTTTGGGGTCCCTCACCGATTACATCGGTCCATGGATATCGCTACTATGTCGCCTTTATTGACGATTATTCACGGTTTACGTGGTTTTATCCACTCAAGTTCAAAACGGACTTTTACAACATTCTCAATATATTCACTAAGTTTGTTCAAAACCAGCTGTCGGCAAAAATTAAAATTTTTCAAAGTGACGGTGGCACGGAGTTTGTCAACAACAAAGTTAAACAATTTTTTGAGGAAAATGGCATTCACCATCGCTTGTCGTGTCCTTACACACCTCAACAAAATGGTCGTGTGGAACGAAAGCATAGACATATCGTGGAAACCGGACTTGCTATGATGTTCAATAGCAAAGTACCACCAATTTTTTGGGTTGAAGCCTTTAGCTCGGCAACTTATGTCATTAATCGACTACCATCAAAAGTTTTGAAACACATATCTCCATTTGAGCAACTCTTATCTCAAACACCAAATTACAATAATTTTCGGTTGTTTGGGTGTCGAGTATATCCTTATCTTCGTGACTATGATCCACATAAACTTGCACCTCGTAGCCTACCATGTGTCTTCTTAGGCTACAATGCACAATATAAAGGGTTTAAATGTTTTGAGCCATCTTCGGGACGATACTATATTACTCGACATGCTCAATTCGATGAAACTTCATTCCCGTTTGATGACCACTGTCCACATTCGGACCAAACTAAATTAATGGTTACCAAATTTATTGAAAGTGGCACTTTCTCCCCTAGTGAAACCATGAGCTCAAGTGGCCCCAGTAGCCCAACCATTATTCCCCCCATAAAACCTCTTGTTGATGATGAACCAGATGAAGTAGGCCCAAGCCCAACTGCCGTAGCCCCACCAGATTCACCCATTCATAGCCCTCAAAATACTAATACAGCTTCACCTTCCAACCAGGATCAACCAGAGATTTCAGTTGCACCACCGCCACCTTCAGGTCATCCTATGACCACTAGAGCCAAGGCTGGAATTTTTAAGCCTCGTCATAAGGCAGATCTCGCTGAAACTCTTGTTCCTGACCCTAAAACTTTTCAAAAGGCTATAAAAAATAAGAACTGGGTCGAAGCAATGCACAAGGAGATGGATGCTCTAAAACTTAATGACACATGGACCTTGGTTCCTCGACCACCAAATCAAAATATTGTTGGATCCAAGTGGCTATATCGCACTAAACTCAAATCCGATGGTTCGTTGGATAGATATAAAGCCCGGCTCGTTGCTCAAGGGTTTAGTCAAGTTCCCGGTATGGATTATTCTTATACTTTCAGTCCCGTTGTTAAAGCATCCACCATTCGTGTGGTGCTCTCTCTTGCGGTTATTCATGGGTGGAATCTACATCAATTAGATGTAAACAATGCTTTCTTGCATGGGAAACTCACCGAAGAAGTTTTTATGGAACAACCTCCTGGCTTTGTGGATTCCCGATTTCCAAATCATGTATGTCGTCTGAACAAAGCTTTATATGGATTAAAACAAGCTCCACGTTCTTAGTTTCAAAGACTTAGTTTGTTCCTTACTCAAAACGGGTTCATGTGTAGTCGTGCCGACCCCTCGTTGTTTGTGTTTAAACGTGACACTTGCATCTTATATCTCCTCGTTTATGTTGATGATTTAATCCTCACGGGAAATCAAGAAACTCTTGTTGCATCCTTTATTACTCGACTAAACAAGGAGTTTGCCACAAAAGATCTAGGCAAACTTAATTATTTTTTGGGACTTGAAGTGACCTATACTAATGATGGTTTATTTTTAAACCAATCTAAATATGCAGGTGATATTCTTGCTCGGGCTCAACTCTCACAAGCCAAAGCCGTTGCCACTCCTTTGGCTACAAGTAGTTCAATGACGTCTGATGGAGAAAAGTTTGAAGATCCCACTCTCTATCGCTCCCTTGTCGGTGCTCTTCAATATTTAACAATTACTCGCCCCGATCTATCATATGCGGTAAACCAAGTCAGCCAATTCATGCAAACTCCAACTGTCACTCATTTCCAAGCTGTCAAAAGGATACTTCGTTACGTAAAAGGCACCCAAGACTTTGGTCTAACATTTAGCAGGCCTAAGCATACTGCAATCCTTGGTTATAGTGACTCTGACTGGGCTAGGTGCCTCGAGACACGACGTTCCACATATGGCTATTCCATATTTCTTGGAGGTAACCTTGTCTCTTGGAGTGCTAAAAAGCAACCCACTGTCTCTCGTTCCAGTTGTGAAGCTGAATACCGTGCCATGGCGACTGCTGCTGCTGAAATTATCTGGCTGACCCATGTTCTACGTGAACTTCATGCGCTTCCACCTGATCGTCCTACGTTATTGTGTGACAATCAAAGTGCTTTGTTCCTTACTCAAAACCCGGTTGCGCACAAACGTGCCAAACATATTGACTTGGACTACCATTTCATTCGTGAACTTGTTACTACAGGGAAACTTCACACAAAGTTTATTCCTACCAAGCTTCAAGTGGCGGACATCTTCACAAAAAGCTTGCCTCGGCCTCAATTCGAATACTTCCGCAACATGCTTCGTCTTAGTCCACCACCGTCTCGCTTGAGGGGGGATGTTAGAACTTATTAATTCTTGTTGGTCATATTTGTAATTTGTTTATTCTTTGGTACCTTGTTGTATATGTTTGGCCTATTAATAGTCTTGATCTCCCCTAATTGGGGTATCACTTCACTTACCCAATTCCCTCATATATATATATATATATATATATATATATATATATATATATATATATATATATATATATATGTGAGTTATTCTACATCCACCAAAAACTCAATATCCACTACATCCACCCTCTTTTTCACAAAAAACAACTAAAAACACCAAAAAAACACTTTTTAACATTTTTTTTTATTTTGAAAACACTACACCTCTAATCGCTATGTTAGCTTTCTAGAAAAAAAAATTTAAATTTTTGTGGTGTTTTTTTTTTGTGTTTTTTTTTGGTTTATTATTTTTTCAAAAAAAACACCAAAAAAATACTTTTTTTTAATTAAGTTTTTTTTTCAAAACACCATTCTTCTAGACGCACCAAAACACACATTTTTTTTAAAAAAAATAAAATTTTAAATTTTTTGTATTTTTTGTATTTTTTTTGCTTTTTTGTAAAAATAATAAAAACGCCATAAAATTTAAAACAAAGGTGTTCCGGAAAGAATATATAGCGATTTGACATATGGTGTTTTTAAAAAAAAATTCAAAGAAAGTGTTTTTTTTGGTGGGTTTTTTGAAAATAGGGAGTGGATGTAGAGGATGTAGGGAATTTGGTGGATGTATTCTACCCCAATTCTATATATATATAGAAATATATATATATATATATATATATATATATATATATATATGGGAAAGTTATTGTAAAAAGGACAATTTACGTGTGAAGCATGCGAAGTAATGGTAAAATTATCATCACACAAGATTTTCCCACCGTGTTTTTTGTAACAAAATAGTGTCAAAAGAGCAATTGTCACAATTTTACTACCAAATATATTGCGACAGAAAACTTGTATTGTGGTCAAAATTTGCCACGATTTTTGTGGTTGCAACCATTGGTGGCAAAAGTTATTTGTGATGTCAAATAGGTGTCACTAGCGTTATTATTCGCACCGTGATTTTGGTAGCAAAATGATGTCAAAAGGGCAATTGTTACCCTTTTGCCACTAAATATGTTGTGACAAAAAACCCCTTCTATAGTAATATTTCATAATCACGCAAACTATATTGATAATCACACAATATATATTTATATAATCACGACACCACACGCTTTTGCCACCGTGTTTTTTTATAGCAAAATGGTGTCAAAAGGGCAATTGTCACCATTTTGCCACCAAATATCTTATGACAAAAAACCTATTCTGTAGTCAATATTTGTTACAATTTTTGTAGTCAATATTTGTCACGATTTTTGTGGTCACAATCATTGGTGGCAGAAGATTTGTGGTGGCAAAATACGTGTCACCAGAGTTTTTGTCATCGTAATTGGTAGCAAAATGGTGCGAAAAGGGCAATTGTCACCATTATGCCACCAAAATATGTTGTGACAAAAAAACTTAGTGATATTTCATAATCACGCAAGCTAGCTATACGCAAGCTTTATTCATAATCACGCAAGGTTACGAGGAAACATAGACGAGTTCTAAAAAAAGATTCCAATTCCATACACAAAATTGTTTCCTTATTTACATGTTCATTCCTAAAAAAACAAAAGACAGAGCAGTTGCGGGTTGAGGTTCACGGGAACCTAGATTCCATCTCCTCCACCAACTCCAAATGCCTACTCATAGCTTCTTGCCTCTGTTGAACCAACATTTGTAGCCTGGCATTGGAGACGTGTATCTCTTTTACTAGAAAAATTGCCATCTGGCAATGTTGCAAAACTCGCTAGGCGCTCCCAGGTCGGCTGACTAGAGAGTTGAGAGTACTCGGCCTAGGCGGGGAGTACTCGGGGAGTACTCGGAAATGGAATTTTATGATAAAATATACTTTTTTTAGAAACTATATACATATTCAAATGCTAATATTTTTAACAAAATGCTAATATTAGTTGTTCAAACTTCAAAAGTTCAAATACTAAAGTATTTCAAAATTAATATCATCCTTCACTAGTCTAGACATTTAAATAACAATCATCTAATCATCATCTACCATATGAGCCCCATCTTGTTCATTAATGTTAACTCCATCTGATTTGTATTCAACGGTATCATTCAATTCCTCTTCTTCGGAAACAAAATCTTCTTCAAGTTCTCTCAATCTAGCACTTCTTCAATCTTCTAAGGATTCATCATCATCACCCGCGGCTTCATTAGGTTCAGGCTTCAATTCATCTTCTACAATCCAATCTTGAGCCTCTTTTGCATCACTAGCTAATAATAGTTCCATACCCTTTGTCTTTTTTTCTTGTTCTTTTCCATTAAATTTGCATTAAATTTAATAAAAACAAGTTGGTTCAATTTGCTCGCCTCTAATCTATTTCTTTTCTTTGTATGTACCTACAAAATTAAAATAATTGAATTGTTATTTCCATGTTTAGGCTACAACAAGAAGTGTAAACCAACAACTAAGAAAAATACAACTAAAAATACAAATTTATGAGTTTGTGATTGAAAGTAGGTACTAACCCCTTCAAAGGTGCTCCAATTTCTTTCACATCCCGACTAACTAGTCGTTAAAGAAAGTATCCTTATAGAAATCTTTCTTAATTCAGGAGTTGATGCACCATAAGCTCTCCACCAATTTGCTACAATACAATGTCAAAAAAATATTTTAGTAAATAAACACATTAATAAACATGAATTTTATATAATGTATCAAATATTAAATGTATTTACCCGGATCAAATTTGTCGCCCTTTTTCTTTTTTTGGATTTCATTAAGAGCGTCTCTACATTTTATTTGGTCCGCTATTGTGGAAACCGGACATGGGGTAACACTTCCCCTTACTTGGGCAATGTGTTGTTTTAGTCTATGGACTCCTCCAGAGAAAGATTTCTTGCACAAAAGACACCTCACTTATCTCTGTTGGTCTCAGGCTCCGCCAACACTCCATATTCCCATCCCACATCATTTGAATTTCATTTAGCGTTAGTCTCTGTAGTTGCGGTTGATGCAGTAGATGGAGTAGCACTGCTTGATTCCATCACTTGATAAGCTATATAAATAATAAGAATGAACAAAATCAGAATTGAGAACATCCACAACCTGCTTTGAATATAACAGTTTCATAATTCATACAATAAATAAGAATACTAGGTACATGACTACCTGCTTTGATTTAAATGTAGATATATTATATATTATATATAAAAGCTTTGATTTATAGATAACTAGAATACTAGATTTCTTTTTGAACGGCTGCAACTAGAATACTAGATATAGAACAGTTTGAATATCACGAAATTCAATTTCAAATCTAATACAGAATCATAATCAATCAACGATTAGGTTAATAGTAATGCGTAATACAGATTGGAGATTGAAAACTAAATTGTTCCACATATATCATATCACAAATCAGATTAACAAATATTTAAGAAGAAGGATACAAAATACAGAATCATACCATGGGGCTTGGATGAACTCGATTGAAGACGGGTAGTAGACGAATAACTCGAATGAAGATGGGTAGTAGACGACGAACTCGACTCCTTGAACTGACGACGAAGTGGCCACACGAAGGATTTAGGGCTTGGCGGCTTTGTATTCAACGATGTGTTCCAGAAAAAATATGAATGAGGGTTTATTTCGATTTAGGGATTTGGAAAATAGTTATTATAATTTTTTTTTAAAATTTAAAATTGCTTTGACCGAGGTTGACCGCCTAGCCGAGTTGCCCGAGTTGACCGTCTAGCTCCGAGGTTGACCGCCTACGAGTTGCTCAGGCGAGTTGGAGAAAAGCGCTACGGTGAGAGGCCGCCTAGCGCCTAGGCGGCCGCCTAGACCGAGTTTTACAACACTGCCATCTGGTATCTTGATGGACTTGTTGGCTCTGTAAGTACTTGGTTGAGCAGAGCCAACCCGTCTAAGATACTCTGTCTCTCTGCCGTGATACTCACCCCGTACCGCTCCAGGGTAGCAATAATCTTTATCTTCAAATAATTTTTAGCTATTTCTTTAAAGTTTGCCATTTTGAGAAGGATTTGAGGGTTTGAGAAAGGGTTTGATAAGGATTTTCAGAAAAGGTTTGGTAAGGATTTTAAGAAGGGTTTGATAATGACGGTGAGAAGTTTCTGATTACTGACCAGGTGGTATGGTTATATGTGCAAATCACTCGAGTATGCCTAAGCTTAGATGCCAATCACTAGAGTATACCAAAGGTCTGATTTTATTGAACACTGCAGATTATAATTACTTTCACTGTTTCACACGTTCTCCAAGTTCAAATGAAATTTCTACACGTTATCAAAAAACTAGTAAACTACTAAAAATTTAATCACACAATCCAAAATTATCCGAAATTACTTTCACACGTTCTTAAAATATTAATGTTTCGGAGAAGAAGAACAAAACCAAAAGAATTAGAATTCCTCAGAAAGAAGAGTCCATCCTGGTTGAGAGAAGATGAATAGAAACGGATGAATTAACTGGAATTAACAAACATGTAAGTGAAATTAATATAAAGGTTAAACATATTACAGAAACAAAATCAAACCAAATATTTGGTTTAAACACTTGACCCTCACAAGTCACAAATCCCTCTTTAAGGAGTCCCGTTGTATTCAGCGGCCATACAGGCGATAATAACCGCCTCTTTCAGAACATCAGCCTGAAGCTTGTAAAAAATCAATTCATTACAATTACTCTTTAATTCGGAACCCTAAAGAGGTTAATAATTCCCCACACCAGTAGAAGCTTGAAATCTTCTCCGGTTTCATATAAGTCGAGTTCGAACGCAACGAACAACATGTCTTCCTTGGTTTGGTTCTCCTATTCATTCTCTTTGCATATACTGCTGAATATTTTGATTTTTTGGTAATCAAATTAACAAGTCAAAATTAAACGAAGAAAGTCAAAATTACCCACTGAGTTCATGAGGATTGAGAGAAGATGAATTAGAGTTCTTCAGGATTATAAAGAGTTATTCAGTAATAGAACCGGATGAACTAGAGTTCTTCGGGATTAAGAGTTATTCAGTAATACAACAGGATGAACTAGAGTTCTTCAGGATGAACCGGATAAACTAGAGTTCTTCAGGATGAACTATATATACTATAAATAACCAAAGTTGTTATTTATGTTCGTAGTCTATATGATATTCCCATGTATTTAAACCCATTATCTAGTGAATCTAAAATCATTCTGGTTGAATACAATTCTTTATACACTAATATTTAGTCACACAACCTAATATATGTAGAAGAAAACCGGATAAAACTAAAATTCTTCAGGAAGAAGAGACAAAACACACATCTGATGCATATCCTGTTGGATGTTTTGATTTTCTCGTAATCAAATTAACAAGTCAAAATTAAACGAAGAAAGTAAAAGATTACCCACTGAGTTCATGAGGATTGAGAGAAGATGAACTAGAGTTCTTCAGGATTATAAAGAGTTATTCAGTAATAGAACCGGATGAACAAGAGTTCTTCAGGATAAAGAGTTATTCAGTAATACAACAGGATGAACTAGAGTTCTTTAGGATGAACCGGATAAACTAGTTTTCTTCAGGATGAACTATATATACTATAAATAACCAAAGTTGTTATTTCTTTTCGTAGTCTATAGGATATTCCCATGTATCTAAACTCATTATCTAGTGAATCTAAAATCATTCTGGTTGAATACAATTCTGTATACACTAATATTTAGTCAAACAACCTAATATATGTAGAAGACAACCGGATGAACTAGAATTCTTCAGGAAGAATAATCAAAACACGCATCTGATGCATACACATTAACAATTAATTACATATATAATCCAAAAGATGTGATATCCGTTAATAGTTACAAATATATATAATAAAGAAAACAACATAAACTTAAAACATCCTCCTACTAGAGAAATTGTCTGAATCGTCATAGCGGCCTATGCTACCTTCAAAGGGGGAGGAGGAGGAGGAAGACACCTCCTCATCTCCATCGAGGTAGATGGATATGACCTCCTCGTCCTTGACGTGCACGGCCAAGGCCCTGACATCCCCCGGATCATCAGTGAATGGAACCAGTCCATAATCCAGAGACAACCCTAGGATCCTCAGGTAGGGGTCGAAATCGTTCAAGTCATAATCTAGGTCAAACGCCATTTGACCTAGGTCATCGATATATTGTATCCGACCATTGAGGCTCGCAAAATACCCTAGGTGATAGATCACCAAAGTAAACAGACTAAAATCTTCTTCCCCTGTTCAAGAAAAATAACCAAATCAGAGACGCGAATTCCACATTAAAGCATTTGAATTTCAGTCATTTAAATGATTACTTACCGTATTCGGGGATATCTTCCACATTCTGAGGACGCAAATGCCACATTTTCAGAGAGTGGTGATAAACCAAAAAACAGAGAGCTGAGGGAGATAACGGCGTATATAGTGATGATCGACAATTAATTAATTAATTAATTATATGATTTATATCTGAAACTCGAGGTGGTAGATAAAGATTTAACCTCTAGTAATGATATATATCCGCCGTCGTCACAGATAACTAATTAAAATTGGCCTATTTAGTCACGGTTAATATATGTGGCCATAGGTAATAGATTTTTGTCTACTTTCACCACGCATTTAATATTTTACTTTGACCTTAAAATAGATTTTTGTCACTCACAACCTACTATTTAGTCACTGTTAATATATGTGGCCATAGGTAATAGATTTTTGTCACTCACAACCTAATAACAGTGACCATATGTACTAGCTTTTGGCCACATAACTAAGTAAAAACAGTGGTCATTGCTCACATTTAGCCACGCATAATATATACTTAATAGTTTTATTTTTTTTCAATTTACTAAGTAATAAAATCTACTCTTCCGTCACACAACATTATTTAAGCGTGGCCATACATTCCTTTTTGGTCACACGAATAAAAAATCATAAAAATTCCGTGACCGTTTAGTGCATTTAGCTACTCTTTTTTAAGTGTGACAAATAAGTGCCACATGTTTTTGTAAAACAGTGGCTAAAGCCACTGCACCTGATTGTTGTTGTCACATAAACAAAAAGATACGTGGCTAAAAGGGTCCAAAGGCTATATATTTGGCCACGGGTACAAAATATGTGTGGCTAAAACTAGTGTTTCTTACCTTTGGTCACGTTTTTTTTCAAAACAGTGGCTATATGTTAAAAAACCATGGCCAAAGCCACTTTTTGACGTAGTGTTATTATATATAAAGACGTGTTATCATACCAAAAATCAAGTGTCCATACCCTCTAGATTATTTTATTTTAAATAATCATATTACAAAACCCTAATTCCCATTTTTCTAATTTCTTTATCAAAACTCATTTTTATTCAAAACTGACTTAGGGTATTGTCCATTATAACATTTTATAACACGCTTTAAAATATCCAAGTTTAGTTCTGTCACACCCCCAATTTCCACTAACGGAGTATAACCGTGTGGGGTATGA
>JBCNJP010010243.1:0-23369 GCA_039602395.1 Deinandra increscens subsp. villosa | reverse complement strand
TCTCCATCTCTTTTTATCAAATCATGAAATGGTCCGACTCCATCTCTTTTTTATAGTTTCTATGTCTGTCATTAGCACAAAATAACCACTCTCCTCTTTGACCGGGAGTGTTTTAGTCAAAGCATGTAGGGGGTATGTAAGGGGTAGATAATCCGAAAGGGTCGGTAAGGTGGGAGGGTGTTGGTGAAGGAGTGGCAGGGGACGTGAGTGGCGTGGGGGTGGCGAGGTGGGGGGTGTGGACGGAACAGGAGGGGATGGGGAGGTGAAGGGGGGTATATAAGGTGGGTCAAAAATGGACAAGGGATCCATAGTAATCGAGGAGGTAGGTGGTGGTGTATTCCCAAAAGGAAAAACATGCTCGTCAAAAATGACGTCTCGGGACAGGTGTACCCGGCCAGAGACGGGATCATAACAACGATATCCTCGAAAGTCATTGGGATACCCTAAAAAACACACCGTACCGACCGAGTATGAAGCTTGTGAGGGGTGGTGGCGGAAAGATTTGGGTAGCATGCACACCCCAACACGCGTAATGTGAGTAGGATGGGTGACAATGATACAATGCATAAGTGGGGGTATAGAAATTAAGACGTTTAGTTGCGAGTATATTGAGAAGATAGGCAGCCGTGTGAAGTGCCTCTACCCAAAATGGCGGTGGGAGTTTTGCTTGAGTTAGAAGAGCACGGATTATGTCATTAAGCCGACGTATCATGAGTTCGGCTTTGCCATATTAAGGTGATGTTTGAGGGTAAAAGAAGCGAATAGTAAGGTCGTTAAGAGTTGCAAAATTTTTAAACTCCCCATTGTCAAACTCCCCACCCAAATCGCATTAAAAGGATTTAATTTTTTTCTAACTTGAGTTTGTATAAGACGGTGAAACTTTGTGAAAATCGGGAATGTTCCAGATTTGAACTTCAAAGGATACACCCAAACAAATTGTGTAAAATTGTCAATTAGGACCATGTAATATTTATATCCTGATTTACTAGTGACCGGAGACGTCCATAGATCACAATGAATAATGTCAAATGCACTATAAGTAACAAAATGTGAATCATGAAACTAGAAAAAAATTTGCTATTAGAAAGTTGACGCGACTCACAAATAGACATATGTTTGTCTTTATTACATGGAATAAAAAGACGACTAGATAAAAAATCCAAAACATGAGATCCCATGTGACCAAGTCTTGTGTGCCATAGGTAGGAGTTGGAGGAAGTGGTAAGGTAGACGGTTGAAGCAAAAGCCGGTGGAGTGAACGAATAAAGGTCACCCGTACTATTGTGGCGGGAAAGGTGCTCTCCAGTCTTGAGGTCCTTCAAAGAAAAACCAAAAGGGTCAAAAGCAACAATAACTTGATTATCACGAGTGAATTGACGAACAGAAAGTAAATTTTTAACAATTTGGGGGGACACAAGAATGTTTTTAAGATTGTAGGTTTTAGGTGGTAGGGCATGGAGAGCATGACCGGATCCGATAATGGACAAAGGTTGGCCATTACCAACGAAAATATTACTTATATTAGGATTAGACACGGGAATTTGTACCATACCTTGATTTGCAGCAATATGGTTGGAAGCACCTGTATCCATGTACCATATCTGGTCTGTGGTAGTGAGCTGCACATTCTGATGAGCGGCGCCAATATCGGTTGGGATTAAAGCATCGTATTGTGGGTAGGGTCCAGTGGTGAAGTTGGCGGTTGGGTAAGGTTGTGGAGTGGGAGGCCGAACATTCCAAGGGGAGGGGGATGTCCACGGCGGTGGTTGGGTGTGGTACGGGCATAGCGGTGGTGAGTTCCACCACCCCCAAGTTGGCGCAGGTGGATTGTTCGGAGGGGGACGATTGCCATTACGGTTTCGGTTGTTTTGATAGTTTCCACGACCTTGGTTACGGTTTCCGTAGTAGTTGGTACGAGAGGTGTTTTGTCTAGGGGATAGTTAGTGTAATTGTTATGGGGTTGTGCATTGGAACGCGTAGGATCAGTAGGTGGTGGGGGTGAGAGTGTGTTGGGGTGGTTATTTGTAGATGTAATAAGAACCATTTGATTGGGGTTTTGTCGAGCCGAGAGGCAGTAGCTCTAACTGGACCATGTTGCGAGCAACATCCCACTTGGGGGAACTCTGATTGATGAACGATGCGACAATGTCATACTCGGGTGGTAACCCGCGAACTAACTGTAATACCAACCGATTTTCATCAACAGGGCGATCGACATCTGCAAGCTGTTCATTAATATCAGTTAGTGTTTGTTACTCAGAAAAATCTCTCGTGCTGCTGCCCTTGAACAACAATTTGCCAATTTAATGGGGCCATTCACAAAATTTGTAGGTGGGCCCAAATTTTTAGGATTAATTTATATAAATTCTTACACTTGTGTGCTATTGCCGAGTGGGCCCTTCCTCCCACTCGACTTTACTAGATCCACTTTTGTTTACCATCTCTGTTGGTGGCTTCTTCGATACAAATCATAAAACATCAACTTGTTTTGTGCAACTTGAACGATTCAGAAGGAGTTTACTAGATCCACTTATGTTTACACTACTACAAAAAAGGCCTTTCTTGACGTGCAATGCGTGTCAAGAAAGGGTCTTCTTGACACGCAAATGCGCGTCAAGGAAGCCGGGGTTAAGAAGCTTCTTGACGCGCAAAATGCGTGTCAAGAAGTTCTTGACGCGCAAAATGCGTGTCAAGAAGTTCTTGACGCGCAAACAATGACATGCATTTTATGACGCGCAATGCGTGTCATAAAATGCACGTCAAGGAAGCCCCAGTCATAAATAAAGATGACACGCATTTTTGCGCGTCAAGAATGTAAAAATATAAAATAAAAAAAATATTTTTAATAGAATCACTAATTTCTACATTAAATAAAAATTAACCTGATTTTATAAAGCAAAATACACTTATAGCAAAATAATGCATTTCATATATATAGCAAACCAATACGTTTCATACATTGATATATATCGATCTACATTATTCCCATAAATGTCAATAAAACTCATATTTGTTTAAGTAGTACTTGCACATATCTTGACTTGATAACAGGATTCTGCCTTTCTAGCTCCTTCCTCGATGAAAACATGTTAGAACATCAACTTTGATTTCCTGTGATATATCAAACTAAACATGAATCATCACTATGATGTTCCAACCTTAAACATCATTAAAAGTAGAAAGGAACTAATATATTATATATGACATAAAAGTGATATCCAGGAAATATAATGATTAAACATACAGTTTTACAAAGACCAACAACATTAGTCTAAGTTCATAGATTATAGCAATATAATGATGAACTCTCGGACACCAATTCAATGCTCTAACAAGGCCACCAACATACATTACAAAATCTTTGATACAATAAGATGCTATAAGAAAATATATATTCATAAAAAGAAATAAAAACTAAAGGATGAAGCGACATGGAGGTGAATATTCATATACTGTACTACTGCAATTCAATGCTCTAACATCTATACTACTGTACGTACCAATTAAAGCTAGTGTTCTCCATGAAACAAAAGCTCCCAACAAGAATGATATAGATGAACCAGGTTTACTTGATCAATTCCATCTTCAACCTCAGCTGGCACACTGGTAAAATCCTGAGAAATAAACAAACATTACAACGCAGAGAGCAGGTTTACTTGATCAGATCCAACCTGTTTGACCCGTTTACTTGAACAGCTCCATCTAACTTGATCAATTCCATCTTCAATAATATAGATGAACCAGGTTTACTTGATCAATTCCATCTAACAACTCTTCTGTAGTAAAAAAAATAATAAAAAAAGCCTCTAAAAGAAACTACAGCAACTTCTTACATAACCTGTGATCGTGTTATAGATAGAAAGCATTTAAGGAAAACTAATCAAGAAAAGGTCACCTGCTATTCAATAATTCCCTTCTTTTCCTCTCATGACATGCTTTATTCTCAGCCCTGCTGCATGAATTATCATGTCCCCTGTTATGTGATCAAACAAAATGAAGCAACTATAGCAACAATGGATTACAAGAACTAAGAGATAATCACACCTTTACTCTCTCCATATCAACTAAGTGGGACAGATTTAGATGAGGCAGTTCCGGTCCATGTTTTTTAAAGTGGGACTATTCGGGTATTGGTTAATTATTTGAGACTGTTTAGGTGAAAAAAGCATCTCTAACACACAACAAAAACTTTAGCTAAAAAGAGCATGTGTGATACAGAATTAAAAGTTTCTAAAAGCAAACCAAAAGAGTATGCAGCGTGCAAATGAAGGGTTCTAAAAGAACTACAATGTTTACAGGTACAATAGTTAGCTTGATTCAACGTTTACCTGAATAAGTTGCTGAGTGATGTAATAAATAGTTCTCTCTTTAAGCTCATCGATTTTTGCTTGCCTTTCATCCCGAAGCTTCTCTAATGTTTTCTGGTCCCTTATATCCACCTGTTAAGATAAGAAATATGTTATTCCATTCAATTATATATGTGCAAGTGTAACCAAACAGTGATCAGTCTGGAAAATTAATATTCTAATTTCACATCAGACATACAAATTGAATGCTCATGTTAAAAAAGGAGAATTTTCAGCTTCAATAGTCAATACATGTGGTCTAACTATTCATAAATACAAAGCTTGTTCAATGTTTGTATAGTTGTATCAAATGAATACTAAAAAATAGAAACACAACTGTTAATCCCAAACAAAACCATGCGATTTCACAAGTAAAAAATCCAATTATGTTGTTGCAGGACTTGGGGCTTCTACATCTGGATAAGAAATTGCAAAGAAATCCCAAAATGTTGCAGGAATCGTGGCTTCTAGATGCGGCCTCTAATTAAAAAACAGATTCATCGATGACAATCATAAATAATTAGATCGCAGCCACAATAAACTTGAGGATTAACGATAAAATCTAAAATTAGGGTTTGTTTAGTACCTAAATCGATGGATTGATTGATAAACATGAATTGGAAATTTTGCTAATAAGTGGCCCTCAAGAGTTAAGACCACTCAAACATTTGCAGTAATCTAAAGGCGAAGCTATATAACTAATCATGTTTAGTTGGTTAACTTTTGCTCATATGTGTACGGCTTAGATTCTATGGCGGTGGTAAGTGTTTTAGCCACTTTTCCAAGTATAATACTTTTTAAATACTTTTTCATAGCAAAACCAACTACACAAAATTAACAAATCTCATACCCCTTTTCAACCAACCGTGTCTGCAATTCTACACGCTCCCGACTGCACCAATCATGGCATCGATGGTTACAACTGAGCAAAAAAGAGAATACTGCAAAAACCACAAAGAACAGAACCAAACTATGAACCTCTGCAACTGATAAGTTTAAATCAATGATGATATTAGATTGAACAGGGGACGAATATCCCACCTGCAAAACAGTTTCCAAATCAGCCAAACAAAACCCTCGCTCGTCTCAAAATCTTAACCAACAAATGAATTTCACTTACACAGGATACGAGTTCGAGTGACCCACAAACCGCAACTGCGGTGCTCGGAAGAACCATCGCAATTGAATCACCACCCGTAATTTTTGAGCTGGAATCGTTAGAATCGTCGATTAGTGGCTCAACTCAGTCTTCGAGGCATTTGTTGTCCCTTTCTCAATGTCGTTGTGGCTCATCAATTCATAGCGAAATGAAAATCAAAAGAAAAACACATATTTGGATGGTTGGGATTAATCGTACCATACACAACGAAATGCTTCAATCAAGCTTCCGAAATAACAATCAGTAGAGAGATAAACCTGACTCCCAATTGTTCGTAATGTGATAGGTGGGTTTTATTGGTAACCTGATGAGTTTAGGGCACATAATTGAATCATCGCAATTGAAGTGCGGTGCCAGAATCAAGAGAAATTAGGGTTCGAAGGTTAGGAGATTAGGGCACGGAAGAATAGAGGGAGCGGTAGGTGAAATACTGAGATTGAGTGATGGAGATTAGGGCACGGTATTATTTTTTTGTGACAGCATCGGCGAGATAGATATGGAGGCGGGATGAGCGGTGGAGGGGATCCAGAGATGAATATTAGGGGGAGATGGAAGCGGAGGTGTGTGCATCTGTAGTGATGAAGATTAGGAGCGGGAATGGATTTTTGGGTAAGTGGCGAGAGCGGGGAAGTGTTTTGGGGAAATTTTTTGGAGGAAGTCTGAAAATTGAAAATTAGGGTAGAAAAAATGGGTTATTGGCTTGAATTAATCCCAACTATCACTTATTGGCCGGGATCACTCCCAACTAAAGAAATCACCACCGCCACCCCCAACTATGAACCTAATTTCTGACAACACTCCCTCATGCACATTTTATGATACGTTATGCACATTTTATGACACGATTTTTAACGGAGGGAGTGTTGTCAGAAATTAGGTTCATAGTTGGGGGTGGCGGTGGTGATTTCTTTAGTTGGGAGTGATCCCGGCCAATAAATGATAGTTGGGATTAATTCAAGCCAATAACCCTACAAAAAATTGGGGAAATTTTTTGGTGGGAAAAAGTTAAAAAACGACGGGGTTTTCTTGACGCGCAATTCTCAAGTGTCCTCCGTGTTTTTTTTATTAATTATGACATAAATTTATGACGCTAAAAAATGCGCGTCATTTAACCTTAAAAATTTTTCAATTCTTGACAGTTTTATGACACGCGTTTTTGCGCGTCAAGAAAAACCGAGTGTCATCGTTCGCGTGTCAAGGTAGGCCCTTTTTCTTTCTAGTAGTGCCATCTCTGTTGGTGGCTTCTTCGATACAAATCATAAAACATCAATTTGTTTTGTGCAACTTGAACCATTCAGAAAACAGAAAAAAGGGAGATGACACACTTTGATCCTATGTGTCCCACAAGACGAGCATGGCACTTACCAAATGTGCTGCCGGTTTAATAGTTACAAATTTTAACACAAAATGTAGGTACCGCTATTCACAACATGTCTAACGTAATAGTATGATATTAATATTATAGATAGTAGATAATTATATGATAAATCTCTCTCTATATATAGTTTAGTTAGATATATATTGGATTGGCATGGGACAGTCAATTCTTGTTTTTATTACTAATCACAATAGAAGCGTTGTAAATGATAAAGCATAAAGCGATCTCAAATGAGATATTTCATAGATTTACTATAACTAATTGGAATCAACTAATTCGCGATGATGGTACGTGTTCTTAGTGGCAGCAATGTTTGGTCACAGAAAAAACCGTGACTAAAGGTGTTTAGTCACGTTTTTTTTTCATTCTAATCGACACCAAAGGTCTCGTCACCTTATGTACCCTACGGCCACGTTACAATATCAGTGGCTGAAGCCACCTATAAGCGTGGCTAAAGGGTACCAATATTTATTGTTGTAATCAAACAATTCTTCTGGAAAGCGTGGCCAAAGGGTCCCAACGGCCACATGTGTTTGTTTAACGTGGCCTTTGGTATTATATGGTTACATATATTTGTGTTTTAGCCACATACATTATAAAAAAACGTGGTCAAAGGGTTGCTGAAATCATACATTTTGTCACAATACGCGTGGCCAAAGGGTGACAATGATCACGTTAAATATCAAAAGCGTGGCCTTTGGTATTATATGGTCACGTATATGTGTGTTTTAGTCACATATGTTATAAAAAAATGTGGCTAAATGAGTTGTTGAAATTATAATTTTTGTTCCAATACGCGTGGTCAAAGGGTGGCAACCGCCACGTTAAAATATGAATAGTGTGGCCTTTGATATTATATGGTCACGTATATTTGTGTTTTAGCCACATATGATATGAAAAAACATGGCCAAATGGGTTGCTGAAATCATACATTTTGTCCCAATAGGCGTGGCCAAAGGGTGGCAACGGCCACATTAAAATATAAAAAGCGTGGCATTTGGTATTATATGGTCACGTATATTTGTGTTTTAGCCACATATATTTGGAAAAAAAAAGTGACCAAAGGGTAGTTGAAATCAGGTATTTGTCCCAATACGTGTGGCCAAATGTTGGCAACGGCCACGTTAAAATATAAAAAGTGTGACCTTTGGTATTATATGGTCACGTATATTTGTGTTTTAGCCACATATATTTATAAAAAAAAGTGGCCAAAGGGTAGTTGAAATCAGTTAATTTGTTTCAATACGCGTGGCCAAATGGTGGCAACGGTCACGTTAATATATAAAAAGTGTGGCCTTTGGTATTATATGGTCACGTATATTTGTGTTTTAGCCACATATATTTGGAAAAAGAAAGTGGCCAAAGCGTAGTTGAAATCAGATATTTTGTCTCAATACGCGTGGCCAAAGGGTGGCAACGGCCACGTTAAAATATCATAAGTGTGGCCTTTGGTATTATATATTTTCTTAATTACAATTAATTAAACTGCATATTAATTAATATAAAGAAACCTTAAAATCATATTATAATTAAAACTTAATGTACATACACTAATCAAATGCCGTTTAAAAAATAACATACACTAATCAAAGTTTAATTTGTATAATAATTAATTATAATTTCTTGTTTGTGCTCATCAGCTGCTTCTGATGGTTCCTTGTAATAAGTTTTCTGTTTATCGAATCTTGAGTCAGCTGGTTTGGTGTTAAGTACACTTTCGGCATCTTTTTCCGATCATTATTTACCTGGAAAATAACAAATAAAACCGATCATATATATATATATATATATATATATATATATATATATATATATATATATAGTTAATTAATTATAGCGGATACGATTAATTAATGTCGTAATTACCTGTGGTTGTTCCAGTACTTTTTGAACCGTAGAATGATCAACCGGCTGTGATTTATCTGACTTGTTATTAGAATGAAAGATCATTCGTTTTATCAGCCATGCAATAATATATTTATTTTCAACCTCCGAAAGCGTTATTTTATCATCTACTGGGAATGGTAAAAATGTTGCACCCTTATTAACCTGATAAACTTTAATTCTATGGCAACCAGGAGGTAATGGACTTCCATGAATCTTCTCATCTTTTTGTTTTGGTAATAATTCAGCCCTTCCCACGACATTCATTGGATCCCCCTCCATGTGCAACGTCACAGTTTCGCACCGCTGATCAGAAGTGACATCATAATAATAATAATAATGATAATATTAATTATAGCATATATATATATATATTAACAATTAATTAATTAAAGTAAAAAAAATAGAATAAAAAAATTGTGGTATATACTAATCTATATACCTCTTGGATTTAAGGCTGATCGATAGGAGCTGCAATGGCATCATAATTATTTGGTTTTTCCAACCGATCACTCTTCTTAGGAGGTACTTTACGAGCTGCAGGTTTTACTGGTTTTGCATGTCTCTTATTCTTTTCCTAAATTGACACCATGTAATTAACTGATTAGTAACATATATATTAATTAACAATAATGTCAAAGCGATTTGTCAAATCCTTAATTATATATATATACCACTTCCTGCTCTGATGCTCCAGCAGTACTGGCTGCAGCAGCTGCTGCTTCTGTTATTTTTCTCTTTTTCCCTTAACTAAAGACAGCATCAGCATTTAATTAAATGATCATATAACAATTAGTTATAAGGGAAGTGCACAATTGTGTAAATTAAAATAATTAAATGATCATATAGCAACTATCCCGATGAACTCTAACTATCCCGATGAACTAGGAACTTCCGGATCAACTCTAACTATCCCGATGAACTCTAACTATCCTGATGAACTTTTTACTATCCTGATGAACCTTACCTATCCTGAGGAACTTTAACTATCCGGAAATGATCATATAGCAATTAGTTATAAGGGAAGTGCACAATTGTGTAAATTAAAATAATTAAATGATCATATAGCAACTATCCCGATGAACTCTAACTATCCTGATGAACTAGGAACTTCCGGATCAACTCTAACTATCCCGATGAACTCTAACTATCCTGATGAACTTTTTACTATCCTGATGAACCTTACCTATCCTGAGGAACTTTAACTATCCGGATGAACTATAACTAGAGACGCATGTTCATCCATATGAACTAGAATCTTCCAGATCAACTCAAATTCAGAACTGTTTCAAATCCGTACCTTATCGACCAACCTTTGAGATGAATTTGATGGAGTAGATTGTTTCCGTGATGTATTGTGCGCGGAATTGACAATGATAACATACAATTAATTCAATTAGTTAATTAATTAATAAATATGCGCTCAAGGGAGATTGATCATATCAGCAATAATATTTAATTACCGTTGTATTTACATTAGAATGCTGATTACAACTGTTTTTAGATCTTACAGTTGTAGTAAGAGGCGCCTCCGTGGATTTTACCTACGAAATGATTTAATGATTTATAATAATTAATTGATAAAAAGTAAAGTATATAATATAATTAATTATAGGTATATATATATAATTTGTCCCTTACAGAATTTACCTCTTTATCAACTTGTTTATCTTGAATCATGAGGTCCATAAACGCCGTAAGCTTATCAATTTTATCATGCTGTGCTTTAACCATATCAGTGAGGTGCTCAACCTCTTGATCCTTTTTCTCACGCAGTTGTTTTTCATTTTTTAGTTTCGCCTCAAGTTTTTCGATCCGTTCTTTCGATCGCCTTTTTGGAGCACCCTGCCAATATCCGCGGGAAGTCACTCCATACCCGATATCTTTTAGGTATCCACCCCTTTCCTTGCCAAGGACAAATGTCAGGGCATCCGTTCCCGGTTCTACGGTCACGGATCCCACATTTATTTTTGTTTCATTCTCGGCCTGCAGTAATTAATTTAGTTAATGTAATGAGGTGCTGTTAATTTTTAACATGTGAATAATTAGGTATATATATAGCAATTAAACTTACTATATCATCTGCTACGCCCTTCACCACGGGCGTTTTGTATTCCCCCTCTTTATTTGCCCTTCCTTTCCTTCACATAAACGCTCGAGAGTGGCAATCATCAGCTGCAATTTCTTTATTTTGTACCTTGTATTATAATAATAGTATATATCAGACTTGAAACATACATTGCACGTTCTTAATCATGACTGGATGTAACACACTTAGCTTATTACTAGTTTTTCTCTCAGATAGACGTATCCTCCCCGTCCCATTGTATGATCATAAACATACTGTGCTCGAACCTCTTCTGCACTCTTTGACACAGCCTTTCCAACAGAACAGTAGGATATATAATTATAATCTCATTAATTAACACTTAGCCTAATTAATGAAATTTGCAGTTTGAATTGAATAAAAACCTTGAATTCGTCAGATTTTGTATATGCTACAAATCTGTCCCAGTCTTCTTTTTTCTTAGGAATAGAAAGAAAGGGTTGGATCAGATTTCTTACATTTTCATCTTTATATACTTTATTTGAAAAAAAAGAAGGACGTCCATTCTTCTTCATTTTTAATAAAGTTACCAAACGAAAGTTTTTGTTACTTATTTTTGAACCTTCTTTACCCCATAGAGATATTGAATACAAGGGGGTATTACTTTTCCACTGTAATTTTGAAAATGAACATTTAAATGTCCTTCAAAAGTAAGTAAATAGATACGACACATATAAAATGCGGTTAATCCCGCCGTAGACCAAGCTATTATTGCAAAAATAGGTGAATACAACCAACTATCATTCAGAATTTCATCTTTGGACCAAAAACAAGCAAGCGGTGGAATACCACAAAGAGAAAGTGTACCTAATAAAAAAGAATTTTTAGTAATAGGTACATGTTTGTTAAACCTCCCATAAGCACCATATTCTGACTTTTTAATAGCGTGATATATCTTTGGAACTTTCTCAAGCACGGTGGTTTTTTCTAGGTTAGGACGAATGTGTTTCTCGAACATCTTTCTTCTAAAACTCCTTAGCAACGCACCAAGCCGTACCATTATAGGACCCCTTCGATAGTCATCAATTTTGAATAATTGCTGAAAAAATAACATATGACAACATGATTTTTTAGTCACATATATGGAATTCAATAACTTAACAAACTTAATATGAGAAAATGTTTAATCTGTTTCATAACCTGAATCCCTGCCCACATCTTGTTCTTGTCCTCTTTTGGCACCTTCCTCCATTTTAGATACCTCAATCCAACCTCTGACCTTGCAATGTCTCCCATAAAACTTGAAAATTTTGGTCTATGCTCCCCGCCAATCCTTCCCAGCGCATCAAATGTTAGTGGCCATTTTTCCCCACCATTTTTCTCAAATTTGGCACGTCACTTTCCCAACCGCGTCAACCCCCTCTTGTTTGCTTGGGGAGCAGAGGTTGTAGCTTCCTCATTCTTAGTAACTTGGGCATCATTATCTTCTTGGGCATCATTGTCGAGTTGGGCATCATTATCGAGTTGGGCATCATTGTCGACGTGGGCATCATTGTTATCCATTTCATCTTCTTCACTCTGTAGTGAATAATGATCATCATTGTTATCCATTTCATCTTCTTCACTCTCTTGTGAAGAATCATCATTTTATTCGCTTTCACTGTTATAATTAAGATCCTTCAATGCTTCACCTGCTTCATGATCCATTGTAATATGAGCTAGATGAATCCTGAAATGAAATAAATAGAGAATGAAATAAATGCGATGGAATAATTGATTAGATGAAATAATTGAGATGAAACAAATGATCTCCTGAAGATGACAGTGAAATTAATACTGACGGGAATTAGGTAGTGATCTCCAGAAGATGATAGTGTGATGAATCCTGTAGAGGAATTTTTAGTGGTAGTGAAGAAGAGAGTGATGAATCGTTTTGGTGATAAAATTTTGGTGAGAGGGAATAGGAACTCATCAATGAATTTTGGGAAAATTTGAAAAATGGTGAGAAGTAATTTGGGGATTAATATGCTCGATCCGGGTAAAAGCATTTCATCAAATAAGGACGTGACACCATTTACTTATCGGATTTAATATAAACTCAATTAATTCCAGACATAGATAAAATAGTATTTTAAACATAACTTTAAAATGATCTTTAAATGTAAAATGGAATATTAAACAATAAATTTAATGATAATTGTATCCTAATGAATTTGTATACCTAACGTGAAAAACAAGATGTCAAGTACTAAAGACACACCACACAAACACACACACACACACACACACACATATATATATATATATATACATCTTTCAATGTGTTGTAATATATACATTATCGGTTATATATATATATATATGTAGACCCCTATATTTTTTTCTATAAAACTCATTAAAATTATAAATCTCATTGCTGTTGAGTTTGGTTATTTTTTATGTGATAAGTTTTTATAAATAAAGGGTTTTTGGCTTGTATCAATCCCAACTATCACGTATTGGCCGATAACACTCCTAACTTTACTCCTTCCATCTGTCACCACGAACTATCATCATATTTTCCTTCATCACTCCCCCGTGAATTACTTAACCCTATTTGAATTCCATGTTTTGTAAGTTTACCCAGCTTTTAGTTCCAATTTCGTTAAGTAAATTTAACCGGGGGAGTGATGGGGGAAAATATGATGATAGTTCGTGGTGGCAGGTGGAAGGAGTAAAGTTGAGAGTGTTATCGGCCAATACGTGATAGTTGGGATTAATACAAGCCAATAACCCATAAATAAAAAATAAAACCTAGAAAGTTGTTGGACATATTGAAATATAATTGTTGTTAAAAAATGTTGTATTATTCTATAAAACTCAATAAAAATTATAAAACTTATTGTTGAGTTTTAAAACTCACTGTTGTGTTTAAAACTCACTACAATTTAAAAATCAATGTTCTATATAACTCTTTGAAAATTATAAAACTCACTCTTAAGATTAAAACTTAATGTTTTTAAAACTCACTTCAACTTTAAAAATCGATGTTCTATAAAACTCACTCAAATTTATAATTTAAAATTAAGAAAATAAAAAAATAAAGAAAAAACTAAAACTTTATATAAAACCCTAAATTAAAATATAAAGATAGAGATATGAAAAATGTAGAGTCTAGAATTTTATAAGGCTTTTGCATTAGAATTACTTGTGGGCTAGTTAAATGTAATTGGGCTATAATTGTGTAAATGGGTTGTGTGGGTTGTAGGTTGGTCGAATTGTGGTGGGCCTGCCCTATTCCGAATTTTGTAGCTTGTTTTACAAGCATAAGCATCCCTATATAAGGATAGCTTATTTAGGAGATTAGGGTTGGTTGCTTCATAGTGTTTGGCGATTTTTGGTGTTCACGAAATTCTCCCGGAGAATTTCGATCAGTGTGTAAGCAGTCAAGGTCTATAGTAAAGTGTCTTTCTTCAATCGGTTTGTATTCTTATTCGTATTGTTATTGCTTTTTCATATTATTCTCGATTAACTTTGAATCACTCTAGTGTTTGGATTCCGCACACTCACTAGAGATCGTGATATCGTGTTTGGGTTCTTTTCGATCCTTATAATTGGTATTAGAGCCAAGAAACGCAAGTTTCGAGGCTCTCGCGATATCCGATTCAAGTTTTTGATAACTAACCGTTTGAGTTTTGTGGTGATTTTCAGCATTAGCAAGGTTCGGAAGGATTTTTTTGCAGGTTCTGATTAGAGACAGAAGTGATTGTGATCAACTGCTCGTGATTTTGGCACTTTTCGACCCAAATAGTGACTTTTCGATCAGCCGGGTTGATCGAAAACCCTTTCTTGTCGCCTCCTTTCGATCGAGAAAGCCCCCCTGTGGCTTTTCGATCAGACAGCTTCAGTCGGAAAGTCCCCTCTAGTGACTTTTCGACCAGCAGCTCCCAATCGAGAAGTCCCACTTTGAGACTTCTCGATCAGCATCTTCGATCGGAAAGTCCCCAGTGACTTTTCGATTAGTCACCTCTCAATCGAGAAGTCCCCTCGAGACTTCTCGATCCGTTACCTTGATCAAAAAGTCCCCTGTGACTTTTCGATCCACTGTGCTCTTCGATCGAAATGTCCCCTTAGAGACTTTTCGATCCACACCCTACTTCTCGATCGACCTACACTTTTCGACCAGCAACTCTTCGATCGAAAAGCACTTTTCGATCCAGCCTTGCATGACCGAAAACCCCTTTTCGACCCTTTTTAATCCGTATCCCTTGCCTCTCTGTGCTAGCAATGGCCTTTGACATGTCTACCTTGTCAAGTGCCACTCTTGAAATGGATGCCAAAATCGGAAACCATCACCGGACCACCGTCAATCAAACACATCACTGCCGCCACTGTTCACCCTCAAATCCACCGCCTTCGTCACCATTGCCATCATCCGAAGCCACCCCCTTGATCGGAATTCACTTCAGGTCACCGTCCCACTGTTGATTTGAGCTATGGCGCCCCGGTTGAAGCGTGTTGCCCGACCCCCTAAAGACAAAATTGAGTATGCGTTGTTTTTCTTGGTTGTTTTGGGTTGGGATTGGAAGGGATGATGGATTGGGACAGTTATTTGAGTAAAATCATGTCTATACACGGATAGATGGTCTATTTGATTAAGTTGCAGGTACATTTTGGAGAAGAACACCCCTTTTCGATCGAAGCCGAGACTTTTCGATTAGGCTGTAAAGCTTTTCGACTAGTCTCAGTGCTTTCGATCGATGATTCTCGGTAACACGAGACTTTTCGATCGAAGCAGGCACTTTTCGATCGAACCCATATGCTTCTCGATCAAAGCCTAGGCTTTCCGATCGAGACATAAGGCTTTTCGATCAGCGTTAAGGGTTTTCGATCAAGCCACCAGGCTTTTCGATCAGTCTTAGGGCTTTTCGATCGGGGACCTCAGGTAAGTGATACTTTGTGGTCTAGACCAATGCTTTTCGATCAGACTTCCCGGTAACATGTGACTTTCCGATCAGACGGATGCTTTCCGATCGAAAACCCTGCTTTTTGATCGGAAAGGTACCAGATAATGTGTTCAATGGTTTTTCAGTTATTATTAAGCCGTTATGCTGTCCGTTTTTCGAGAAATCCGTAAAACTAATGAACTCTTGTTTGTTTTGGATGTTTATCTGTGTTTGTGAGTGCAGGGACTTGGAGTTTATTAAAGATCACAACACGGTAGCATACTTGCTAGATCCACCTGCGGAGTATCGTGAGAAGTATCAGTCAATGATTGCCGGACTGAAAAAGTGTTGTCTACACTATGCACTTACAGCAAACCCAGTTATCTGCAAACGTATGCAACAAGAATTTTGGAAGACAGCATACGTATTTGATGATGGAAAGCACATAATGGCAAAGATACAAGCAACAGAAGTGGTGTTGATTGAGGAGAATTTCAGACAAGCTCTCAGGCTTAAAGATGTTGCTGCAGATCCAATCACTCTGCATAAAGAAATGGTTTCTCAGTGTCTGAAGGAAATGGGTTATCACACAGTATCTCCTCCTACTATGAAGGCTCTCCTTCCACCATACTGGAGAATGCTGGCCCATTACTTACAGAAGTGTGTGATTGCTAAGAAGAGCTCGACTGATCAACTGAACCAAGTGCACACCCATGCTATGGTGTCACTTGTTAGAGGGGTTCGATTCAACTGGTCCAGGTCGATATTTGATGATGTGAAGGCTGTGGTGACTAGAGATAAAAAATTTGCAGCCGTTCCGAGGTTCATCCAGTTAGCTCTGGATTCTAGATATCCAGCATTGAGGAAGACCAATGACACTCATGATACAAAGCCTATGGGCATTGAGGTTTTCCTGATGATTAACCCAAAGAAGAAGCTGACTGACAAGGTACCATTTGATAACAAGTTTGGTGAATTTGCTGAGATTACAAGAGAGGAGGTACCAGTGGAAAGAAATGCAGTTATTGATGAAGAACACAATGTGCCTGCCTCTAAGAAGCCTGTTACTGAACTCACATATAGTTCAGATTGGGAAGATTTTGATTTAGAAGATGTGCAGATTGGTGCACTGAATTTTGAAGGTGAAGATAATATCAATTATGACACATATCTTGATGACATCAATATCGAGGAAGTTGAGACAGAAACTGCTGAGACGCCACTGATTAGAAAACGGAAAGCCACAGAGGATCCTCCCCTCAGTGCTTCTGTTACCGAAGAAATGACTGAGACTGAGACGATTGCTACACAACACCATAGAGAAGGCCCAAGTGACCCCAGAAGAAGAAGATTAGATCCTCGTGTGCCACCAGTCACAAGTACTAGTGCTGGTCAATCATCTTCTCAACCCACTACCCAAGAGAAGGGGAAAGCGGTGGAAACCCCTGAATACAGACTAGAAAAGGAACTTAGAGAAGAAATTGAAGGTTTGAAAGCCCAGAATGCAGCCCAAAGTGAAATAATTGGAGACTTGATTGATATCCAGAAGGTCCACAACACTGAGTTGGAGAATCAGAAGAAGATAAACCGAGAGTTTACCAGACAATTCAGAGATCTTCATAAGCTGATCAGGCAGCTTAACTCGGAAAAATCAAGTAGGTCAAACCCTAGCTAAGGTGATAAGGGTGATCCAGGTAACACAGAAGGAGGTTCAGGTGCAGGTGATTCCTCACAATCACCAGCATTTGACTTTGAAGCAGATATCCCTGAGGAAAGTCAAACTGTATTACCCGAAGCCTCCACTGAAGATAAAGATACCAGGGATAGAGATTATATGATAGTACCAGCTTCTGAGTTTGACGGAGAGGTTGGGAGGCTCAGACATTTGCTTATCCCCCTGAAAGGTATCTAATTCAGCTGGGAGAGCATTATCATGATAAGAGGGGAATCAATGCAGATATTAAAGCCTGGATGTTTGATGGAGAGAAGAATATATTCGTTGTGCGAAGAAAGGGTCAATATCCGTTGGAATACTACAAAAGTTGGACCCAGTTTTACTCCTGGACAAATGTGGATCTGACAATGCTTTACCAGGCACCGTTTACAAATCCATCAAACAATGAGCAAGCTAAGTATTTTTACAAGAAACTGGAAAATGCAGTGCGAAGCAATTTCAAGAGATTTGAAGATTTTCCTCACAAGAAATCATATGTGAAGAAGTACAGAGGTGTGTTCAAATGGGACGGAAAGAAGAGTATCCCAGGAAAGGAGAGTGTAACAGCAAAGAAGTTTACAAATGTTCTGTATCCACCAACAGAAAAGACAAAGACAATACCTCTGCCGATGAGACATCCTGAAGATTGCTTGCATGATTTTCAAACTTGGGCGTATAGTGATTACTCTGGTGAAGCCAAAATTCTCTGCAAATCAAAGACAATAGATGTCATGGAAGTTCATGATTTGATGAGGTTTCATAAGAAGGATATAATGGTACTTGCCAAGCATCAAATTGAGTGTAATCAAGACACTGAAGAATATGCCAAGTCTTATACTAGAGATGTAGCTGAGATCGTGGCAAAGGAGCTGTGGTATGATCCAGCAACAGTAAAACTGTCAAAGAAGTTCAGGATGTGACTGCTGTCTAATGCTAAAGCCTAGGGGAAGATTGTAGAGTCTAGAATTTTATAAGGCTTTTGCATTAGAATTACTTGTGGGATAGTTAAATGTAATTGGGCTATATTGTGTAAATGGGTTGTGTGGGTTGTAGGTTGGTCGAATTGGGGTGGGCCTGCCCTATTCCGAATTTTGTAGCTTGTTTTACAAGCATAAGCATCCCTATATAAGGATAGCTTATTTAGGAGATTAGGGTTGGTTGCTTCATAGTGTTTGGCGATTTTTGGTGTTCACGAAATTCTCCCAGAGAATTTCGATCAGTGTGTAAGCAGTCAAGGTCTATAGTAAAGTGTCTTTCTTCAATCGGTTTGTGTTCTTATTCGTATTGTTATTGCTTTTTCATATTATTCTCGATTAACCTTGAATCACTCTAGTGTTTGGATTCCGCACACTCACTAGAGATCGTGATATCGTGTTTGGGTTCTTTTCGATCCTTACAACAAAATAAAAAAAGTTTAAAAAAAACCAAATTTAACAACAATGAGTTTTATAATTTCTAGTGAGTTTTAAGGGGTCTACGGGGTCTACACTTTTTAAGGGGTCTACAATGAACCTTTGACTATATATATATAGGGTGAGATTCATTGTAGACACTTTCGCATGTGAAATAGCTATTTTTCATATGTGTTCACATGTGAAATTTTCTGAATAATGAGAAAAAAGAAAAATAATCACACATTTTTGGAACTCATTGGTCCCAACTGACCCTCGTTTGCCCTAAACACATCTTATTGAGACTCATTGGTCCTAAACACAACTTATTGGTTACTTACACACCTTATTGGGCCATCATTGGTCCTAAACACAACTTATTGGTTACATACACACCTTACTGGGACTCATTGGTCCCAACTGACCCTCGTTTCCCCTAAATACACCTTATTGAGACTCATTGGACCTATACACAACTTATTGGTTACATACAAACCTTATTGGGCCATCATTGGTCCTAAACACAACTTATTGTTACATACACACCTTATTGGGACTCATTGGTCCCAAGTGACCCTCGTTTCCCCTAAACACACCTTATTGGGACTCATTGGTCCTAGACACAACTTATTGGTTACATACAAACCTTATTGGGCCATCATTGGTCCTAAACACAACTTATTGGTTACATACACACCTTACTTGGACTCATTGGTCCCAACTAACCCTCTTTTCCCCTAAACACACCTTATTGGGACTCATTGGTCCTAGACACAACTTATTGGTTACATACACACCTTATTGGGCCATCATTGGTCCTAAACACAACTTATTGGTTACATACACACCTTACTGGGACTCATTAGTCCCAACTGACCCTCGTTTCCCCTAAACACACCTTATTGGGACTCATTGGTCTTAGACACAACTTATTGGTTACATACAAACGTTATTGGGCCATCATTGGTCCTAACACATAACTTATTGGTTACATACACACCTTACTAAAACTCATTGGTCGCAACTGACCCTCGTTTCCCCTAAACACACCTTATTTGGACTCATTGGTCATAAACACAACTTATTGGTTACATACACACCTTATTGGGCCATCATTGGTCCTAAACATAACTTATTGGTTACATACACACCTTACTGAGACTCATTGGTCCCAACTGACCCTCGTTTCCCCTAAACACACCTTATTGGGACTCATTGGTCCTACACAACTTATTGGTTACATACAAACCTTATTGGACCATCATTATTCCTAACACAGAACTTATTGGTTACATACACACCTTACTGGGACTCATTGGTCCCAAATGACCCGCGTTTCCCTTAAACACACCTTATTGGGACTCATTGGTCCTAGACACAACTTATTGGTTACATACAAACCTTATTGGGCCATCATTGGTCCTAAACACAACTTATTGGTTACATACACACCTTACTGGGACCCATTGGTCCCAACTGACCTTCGTTTCCCCTAAACACACCTTATTGGGACTCATTGGTCCTAGACACAACTTATTGGTTACATACAAACCTTATTGGGCCATCATTGGTCCTAAACACAACTTATTGGTTACATACACACCTTACTGGGACTCATTGATCCTAACTGACCCTCTTTTCCCCTAAACACACCTTATTGGGACTCATTGGTCCTAAACACAACTTATTGGTTACATACACACCTTATTGGGCCATCATTGGTCCTAAACACAACTTATTGGTTACATACACACCTTAATGGGACTCATTGGTCCCAACTGACCTTCGTTTCCCCTAAACACACCTTATTGGGACTCATTGGTCCTAGACACAACTTATTGGTTACATACAAACCTTATTGGGCCATCATTGGTCCTAAACACAACTTATTGGTTACATACACACCTTACTGGGACTCATTGGTCCCAACTGACCCTCTTTTCCCCTAAACACACCTTATTGGGACTCATTGGTCCTAAACACAACTTATTTGTTACATACACACCTTATTAGCCCATCATTGGTCCTAAACACAACTTATTGGTTACATACACACCTTACTAGGGCTCATTGGTCCCAGCTGACCATCGTTTCCCCTAAACACACCTTATTGGGACTCATTGGTCCTAGACACAACTTATTGGTTACATACAAACCTTATTGGGCCATCATTGGTCCTAAACACAACTTATTGGTTACATACACACCTTACTGGGACTCATTGGTCCCAACTGACCCTCTTTTCCCCTAAACACACCTTATTGGGACTCATTGGTCCTAAACACAACTTATTGGTTACATACACAACTTATTGGTTACATACACACCTTACTGGGACTCATTGGTCCCAATTGACCCTCATTTCCCCTAAACACACCTTATTAGGACTCATTGGTCCTAGACACAACTTATTGGTTACATACAAACCTTGTTAGGCCATCATTGGTCCTAAACACAACTTATTGGTTACATACACATCTTACTGGGACTCGTTGGTCCTAACTGACCCTCTTTTCCCCTAAACACACCTTATTAGGACTCATTGGTACTAAACACAACTTATTGGTTACATACACACCTTATTGGGTCATCATTGGTCCTAAGCATAACTTATTGGTTACATACACACCTTACTGGGACTCATTGGTCCCAACCGACCCTCGTTTCCTCTAAACACACCTTATTGGGAGTCATTGGTCCTAGACACAACTTATTGGTTACATACAAACCTTATTGGGCCATTATTGGTCTTAAACACAACTTATTTGTTACATACACACCTTACTAGAACTCATTGGTCCCAACTGACCCTCTTTTCCCTTATATACACCTTATTGGGCCATCATTGGTTCTAAAAACAACTTATTGGTTACATACACACCTTATTGGGACTCATTGGTCCTAAACACATCAAATTGACCCATTTGACCCCAAATTGACCCATTATTTAATTTTTATCTTAATTCTTTAAGATATAATTTATTTAGAATTATAATTCCCCAAATTTTAAGGTTTTTGTAGATCCGTTTTGTTTTTTGTGTTTAGGGTTTTTGTTTAACGAAATGGAGATTGTGCGAACAGATTACATTTTTTACCTAAAATTATGCATAAGTTGTTGATCGGATTGCAATTGTTGATCGTCTCTGTTTTCGAGGATTGAGGTTTTTGTTTAACGGAATGGAGATTGTGCGAACAGATTACCTTTTTTACCAAAAATTATGCATCAGTTGTTGATCGGATTGCAATTGTTGATCGTCTTTGTTTTCGAGGATTAAGGTTTTTGTTTAACATATTGATTTCATAAACAAAAATAGACAAACAAGTATATAACAAAAAGTGGATTTCATACTACTGATTCCAATTCCATACACAAAATTGTTTCCAAATTTACATGTGCATTCCTAAAAAAACAAAAAACAGAGCAGTTGCGGGTTGACGTTCACGGGAACCTAGATTCCATCTCCTCCATCAACTCCAAATGCCTAGTCATAGCTTCTTGCCTCTGTTGAACCAGCATTTGAAGCCTAGAATTTGAGACGTGTATCTCTTCCACCAGAAATGTTGCCATCTGGTATCTTGATGGACTTGGTGGCTCTGTAAGTATTTGGTTGAGCAGGGCCAACCCGTCTAAGATACTCTGTCTCTCTGCCTCGATGATCACCCCGTACCGGTCCAAGGTAGCAACAATCTTTATCTGCAAATAATGTTCAACTAATTCTTTCAAGTTTGCCATTTTGAGAAGGATTTGAGGGTTTTGAGAAAGAGTTTGATAAGGATTTTGAGAAATGACTTGATAAGGATTTTGAGAAGGGTTTGATAATGGAGGTGATAAGTTTATGATTACTGATCAGGTGGTATGGTTATATGTGCAAATCACTTGAGTATGCCTAAGCTCAGATGTCTAATCACTATAGTATACCAAAGGTCTTATTTTATTGAACATTGCACATTATAATTGTTGGAATTTTGGTTTTCCTACAAAAATTACTTTCACACGTTCTCCAAGTTAAACTGAAATTTCTACACGATATCAAAAACCCACTAAAATTTTAATCACACGATCTGAAATTATCCGAAATTACTTTCACACGGTCATAAAAATCAAATTAACAAGTCAAAATTAAATGAAGAAAGTCAAAATTACCCACTGAGTTCTCTTTGCATATCCTGTTGAATGTTTTGATTTTCTGGTAATCAAATTAACAAGTCAAAATTAAACGAATAAAGTCAAAATTACCCACTGAGTTCTCTTTGCATATCCCGTTTAATGTTTTGATTTTCTGGTCATCAAATTAACAAGTCCAAATTAAACGAAGAAAGTCAAAATTACCCACTGAGTTCTCTTTGCATATCTTGTTGAATGTTTTGATTTTCTGGTAATCAAATTAACAAGTCAAAATTAAACAAAGAAAGTCAAAATTACCCACTGAGTTCATGAGTATTGAGAGAAGATGAACTAGAGTTCTTCAGGATTATAAAGAGTTATTCAGTAATAGAACCGGATGAACTTGAGCTCTTCAGGATG